>CAJNIZ010045251.1:1492-12521 GCA_905231905.1 Symbiodinium pilosum | reverse complement strand
GGTTGGGCACTGGAGGGATACTTGGTGGTTGGGCACTGCAGGGATACTCTGCGGTTGGGCACTGCAGGGATGCTTGGTGGTTGGGCACTGCAGGGATACTTGGTGGTTGGTCACTAAAGTCAGTTTCCAGTCGGGCGAGGACAACATCTACTGTAAAATCTAACAACCCCACTGCGAGGGTGGGGAAAAAAAAACAGCAAGCTCAGTCAGCTTCAATCCCGTACTTGTAAAAATTGCCATCAGGCTTCGCAGCCACTTCAGCCGAAAGAAGGACACCAGGCGCTCAAAAGGGTTGCGCACCTGCAGCGATGCATTTAGCTGAGAACCCTGCGAGAGCTTAATGCTGTGGAACTGTAAGTACTGGTATTCAGTTGCCCAGAAGCTGTCACTTGCCAGGTGTAGCTCTGCTTGGAAAATGTCTTAATGCCTGCTATCTGCTATCCAAAACAGCCGGCTTCGCCCTGTTTTTCCTCACATGCGTTGGTGAAAAACACCGCACCATACATGCTCAAATGACCCTCAACAGGGTGTTTGCCGCTGCCCTAGTGATGCCAACTAGTCTAAGGGAAATCGGGAAGAAGTCTGTTCGCACACCATACAGAACTTCAAGTTAACTTTGCTAACTGAAAAACACAAGCTATAACTTCTTTATACTTTTCGTAACGCTTCCTCAACTTTCTTGATTTTGGGGAACTTTTGCGAGTGCCATTTCCTCACATACACTTCGGCTAGGCGAACTTCACTGAAAGCATTTGAGCAGGAGTGAAAGCTGTTTGATGTCAGCAAGGGCTGTCAGGAGTCGCCTTTGAGGCCATGTACCCTTGTGTGGAAAGATTTGAGGAGCCGTGTTGGTCTCCGCCTCCGCGTGGTTCAGAGTGGATGGAAACCTCCCACCTCGCGCCTTTTCCAGGCAGCGCAGGCAACGCAAGACCCGGTAGAATGCTTGGCATGTTCCACGAAGCCACAAGGCGGAGAAAAAAGGCAGTTGGACACACAAACCATCAAGCTCCTGGAGTCATACGCTTTCCAAGAAGTTCAAGCAACCTAGGCTGAAATAGAAGGAAATTTGTGGGTCTGTAGAAAACGCATGATTCGCCCACGAGGCACCACCATGATCCGGAGACGCCCGGCACCCAGCTGGCAGCAAGTGAGGCACAAATGTCGCGGCAACCTGGATGAACCAAAGCTACAGAAGGAAGCGGAGCAGCTACAAGAACACTCAGAGCTATCGACAAGCGCAAAAGCAGTTCACAGGCAAGCTTGCAAAGCATTGCCGCGAGTCCCTTTGAGGTCGCTGACTAACAACCAGTAGTGTGGTGAACAGGAGAAACGGTATGGCGTATATGATGAAAAGCGCATCTGAGGGATTATGAGCTGCCCACTGGAAAGGTTGGGGGAGCTGACCACTGGCCACCGGGCCACTAGCTAGAAATTTGGTACAAGTGTCTGATGGAGTGCGGGGTAGGCTGAGGGCATCTGACACTTGCTACCAAGACTGTTCGAGGTCACTTTGAGTCAGGCCAAAGAAGCACAAACCGCTTCCCGAGTTCGCCGTAGATGCCGTGGTAGAAAGCAAGGGCCCGGCGTGTCAGGTTCTGTGCATGCTGGCGGCTGACACCCACAGCCTGGTCCAATTACATTTCTCTCACCCGAACGGCCGAAAGGATTGACTTAAGAATGATCTCGAGCAATAGTCTAATAGTACAAGGGGCTTCTGCATACTTGCAGCTATGTGTAGGTCCAGTGTAGGTAGTGGCAGAAGCGGCACATCAAGATTGCTGGAGTCCGTAGCACCAAAACCCTCCTCGACTTCACGAGTAATTAAGCGTGATCCACTCTGCCCAGCAGCCGCGTATTCAGGGTAAAGCCAGTGCCAGACTAGGCCATGGAGATTGTCTCCTCAGTCCCCGTCAAAAAAGTCCGTCGCAGATGATGCAGACGTCCAGAACATGGCAAAATTGGCCGGGGCTGACAATTTTGAAAAGTATATATTCATGTGTATATGTAGTACAACTATATGTGTACATATACATATATAGTCACTATGACTGCAAACTCCAGCAGCAGAGTGACAACTCTAACTACCCAAATGCAAAGAGTCAGATGCTCTGTGCAAGCCCCTGGCATACCGACAGAAAAAGCCTGAACAAGCTTTCAACAGCATGAGAGCCCGTCTCCTGCAAATGCTTGGGACATGCTGTCCCAAATGTTGTGCAAGGTTGGCTCATCCTGGGCCATCTACTGCAACAAGCTTGCATGCAGCCTCGATGGAAGACATGTTAGGGCGTGGATCTGTAGTTGTTCTGAGGGTTCTGAGGGTTCTGAGGGATTAGCTGTGCATAAATTCCTTGCCAGATGGCAAAGCCCAGCCTGTGCCGTTTGCGCAGGTTCGAAGGGTGGTTGAAGGCCAACGCGACCACGTCGGTCGAGAGAGTGGAAGTTGAAATGGTCCGAGGTGCTCCTGTTCGCATCAAAGGCTGCCCAAGGCATGCAGGTGGGCATCTGTTTTCCGGCTAGCACTTACTGAAGGGGGTAATGCCCACAAAACAAGCAATCCAAATAGCTTTGGGGTGTCTTGGCTACTTGAAGGTGGCAGGGAGGGGGAACTGGGCGACTATTGTGCATTCCAACAAACCAAAATAAACCCAGCCAGGGCCAACTCAGATGTTGCAGTGCTAGTAGATTTCCGAAGATGATTCGAACTAGATCATGATGATGGGTCTGGATTATGCTGGGCTCTGGATTTGTCAGACCCTAGAGCTATCTGTGCTGGGGCACCTCGTCTGAAGTGACACAGATGGCTGAGGCAATCCTAGCTGCAGCTCCCTTACTTTGGACCTGTGCGTCGGTAGGATTTGGAAGCCTAACTTGGCTGGTCAGTACCTTGTCAAGGTTCCATGCTTCTGGCGAGATCTTTTGACATCCCTGAGATCACTGTATGTCTGCTGCCATGAGGCCTCGGCCTTCCAACCATCATGCCCGCAGCCCTCTCAAAGTATTCCATGACTGTTCCACGCTTTGCCTGGATGATGCCTGTCTGCTTCACCCCTCCCTGGACAACCTAAACTTGAACACTTGCAAGCTAGGCCCAGCTAGGAGGAGGGTAGAAGTCGCAGAATTGAATGCAACTTCAAGCAAAGCTGTGCCGCAGCTTCTGTCGGCGAGCAGTCGAGCAAAGTCGATAATCGTTGGCATGGTGCACGGCAAGCTTGCAGCCGCAACGCTTTTCATCCTTTGTGAGGCTGTGCGCTCAATTTAGATTCCGGCTTCAGAAAGCCCCACCTGCGGGCCATGTCAGGTTTCCGTAGTTGGTTCCCCTTGGATGTGAGTATCCCCTGCCAGCGCTGTGGAGACAAACCCCGTTTGGAAACGGCTATGGCCCGTAGCCACGTGCCTGGCAAATCAGACTACACCACCCAAAGTATCTGACAATGGAACCTGTGAGCCATGAATCCAGCCTCCTTCGTGGCCTCCCATCGACTTGAGCTAGCCAGATGAGCAAAGACATGGAGGCGACCCGGTCCTGTAGCCAAGACGCGAAGGAAGATGATGTGTTTACGATTCCATGTTGGGGGTTCAAGTCTGCCCATCGAGTCCAACTCTCCCTTGGTTGCAGGTGAACTGGCCTGCGCTTAATTGCCGCTGCATGGCAGCTATCGTGGCAACAGGTTCTTTTCATCACTGACACTGACTAGGTTGTTCGTGAGTACTAGCTGGCAGCTTCTCAAGATTCACTGGCTTCCGCTTGCTTAGAGTGAGCTACCGCAAACCTTGGAAGAATTGCCAATCCGCTTACTCAGCCGGATCAGCCTCCGAGCACATGGCTGAAAAGCTGGGATTCCCGGACTCCCAAGCTCCCACCGAGCACGACATTTCACTTCGTGCTGCTTAGCTAAGGCACAACCAGAAAGAGCGCCACTGGGACCCAGAGCGGGCAGCTGAGAAAGGGCTTACCTTGGGAATTTCTCAGGGGTGAGGTTGAAGCATTGCGTTCACTCCCCTAGTCCTGTGCAGAAGATTGGAGGAGCTTCGCAATTCAGACAAGGCCTGCTGGCACTCAGACTCAATTGCACCCAGCTACGCCAGAACTATCAATCAACGCTAGCCTTGAACAGAAAGTCGGCTGCTGGTTTACAGCTTCAAGTTCGAGGTAGTTTAGGAATCGACACGGGTGAAAATCTGCGTCTTGCACCATGCAAAGGTCAACAGCTTTGAAACCTTGTGGAGCTTTGAAACCTTGTGGAGCTTCATAGCTGCAGCTCCAAGCAGCAGTTGGAACCATGCAGAAGCCACTGACGCTCCTTTGAGCTTAAAAGCGTTGATTGGCAAGATCTTGCTATAGTTGGCAGCGGGTTGCCTAGATGGCTGGTTTTATTGCGTTCAAGGTCCCTGGGCATTCAAGATCGTCAGGCATCGCAAGTAAATCTGACAGGCAAAGCTCCTCACAGTATCACTGGGGATGGATAATGTAGAAAGTCCTTCCAGCATGCAACAACATGGGAAGTTGTCGGAATTACCTTAACTCTTAGGCGACACAGTCTTCAAAGCTGACTCTTTCATCCGGCCATTGAAGACAGCTGCCGCATGCCCTCCGACTATGCTCACACAAGTCGCACTTAGCTTGACAAGGTCCCTTCCTCTCTCTAAGCTTCCCAAAACTAGATTCAAATCTACTTTGGCCAGCTGGAGGTCACGCTCCTAGACACACATACGGCTGACAGATGCTGGTACTTTATCAAGAGGTGTTGCTCCTAAGTGCACTTCCAAGTCCCAGCATCCGGACCGTGCTTGCAAAGGCCCACCTCCTCAAGCGCTCGGCTCCTGACTCAGCGGCAGTTGGATTGAACTGCCTGTATTCTAGGGCGTTTGAACATGTTCAAACACAAGAAGTCAGTGAAACCACACAAGATACTAGCTCCATGTTGCTTCAGCAACTGGGCATATGCCAGATTTGAAGCCCATACGAACCTCCAAAGATCGAACAGGCTCCTTCAAGCAAAGATCCCGCCAAAGAACTACTTCTGTCGCAGAAACCCTGATCGGGCACGGCCACTGACGGAAAGAAAATAGAATCATGTACAATGATATCCATGATATACCCACGCGTCTTGAAAAGAGACCCTGTAACATGGTGCCTTCTAAACGGCTATGGTGAATTACCAGCCACAGCAGAGGCACAGGGGATGCGGTCCAGAAGTACAAGCTTGTCAGCAGATCGCAGTTTCATGCTGTTTGGATGCGACTTGTGAGCTTAGCAAACAGGATTGCACCACGGTTGGTACGATACCTGATGTCGAGCACTGAAATTCGTGTGTGCAAGCTAAGCAAAGGCGTTCCTTTTCATGCACCTTCCATCCATCATACACATGAGGCTTGAACATTGTGTCTGATGCAGGATCTAAGCTTTGGGGCTTTCAGCTGTGGAAAGCCACCTACTTTGCCAACTAGGACACTGTGCGAAGTGCGATAGCTCTGACAAAAATGGCAGCCTAGGTTCCGAAGCTCCAGCATGCAGTCGCCGCCTGAGCCGGAAGTGGGGGAATGGTCGCGTACAGAGTCCTAGAAATATTCTCAAGACTTCTCAGAGGATCCATGAATCGAGCATCTGCCAAGCTAGGGGCTTGTTGCAGTGAGGACCGATTTGTAGCATGGTAATTCTCGATCTGCCCTGCAATGTTCGCAGTTTCCCAGGCTTCCCATGAAAGGCACGCTCTGTCTTGGTCCGCAGACCTGTTCCAAGGCTACCATTGCAAGTTAGGCTCCCAACCTTCATCTTGTCCCTCGACCTTTGCCTCCAGCCCAACTCTAGCTCAGCACTACAGAGCCTTTGCTGTAAGCGTCCTCAGCACTGATTCCGCCAGCAAGCCTCGCACGTCATGTTCCATCCAAAACAGGCATAGGATGCAAGAAGAAGACAAGGTGAACGCACTAAAATAGGGAAAAGAGAGGCAGAGCATGGCACAGGCAGAAACAGGGGACACCTAAAGTGTCAATGGACACAAGGATCAAGAAGAGTGCCAAAACTTAGGATCAATCACAGGAGGGCAGTTTCCAATGGGCGCACATATATCAAGGGTATATGAGGGGTATATAGGGACCATGAGACATTATATAATGGGTATAGGCTTATGTAAGGCCCCTACATGGTAGCTCCCCTCCTGTAATTGCTCCTGTAATTGCCTTGGAGGTCTTGCCTATCCGCTTAGATGGACCACATCGTGGCCGCGGACCCCAAGCGGCGGAGCCATGGATATTGTTTGTACTGAGCCCAGGGTCGGAATGCGCACGCCGAACCAGGAGAAAGTCTGCCTTGTAATGCTGGGGTCGGACATGCATGCTAGGTGAAATGCTGTCAACACCGTTCATGTCTTGTTTGAAGCCGTTAAATCTTGTCTACGCATCACCAACGGAACGTACAGTCACTCAGAGGATGTCAATTGACCAGCTCTTCTGAGCTCCAAGGCCTATAGTGAACCCAACAATATGACGGCGCAACTGGTGTCTACATGTCTTCCAAAACGGCTCGATGCTGGTCTGCTTCTTCGATGGGGGTGATGCCGCTGGTGGCAGCCTGGACAGTTGAGGGATGCTGTTGGAATAGATATGCCAGGCAATACTCGGCGAAGATGTCTCACATGACAACAGCGCCTGTATCCTCAGATCCAGTTCATCAGTTTCGTGCTACTATTCCAATTCCGAATGCCACAAACAGCCAAACTCACTGCCATACGACGTCAGTCTAACCCTACAGAACCAAGTGCGAAGTGCTGCAGAGATGTACGATAGGATGCCTGGTACACCAGCGGCCCTGCAGGTCCCAAAAGGCTTAGCAGCGATAGCGGTGGCCAGCCTCGTGCAACGCACAAACAGTAGACATGGCTGAAAGGGCTGGGGACCTTGGATGTAAGGCCTTCGGGGTGGGATCTCAAGCGTGACATGTTGTTTACCAGCGATGACCAACGCATGCCTGCCTAACCCATGATAACGTTCATGCTTGAGCGTAAGCTATGTTTTGTATGCCCAAACCGCAATATCGTTCAGGTTCAAGCCTGCAGTTAGCAGCGCATGCCCAAGCCATACGAACGTTCATGTTCGAGCTTCAAAACCAGAACAACGTTCATACGCGCATCCCATATCTCTCGTTACCAATGCATTCATATCCCAGCCATAGTCGGAGGACATACGCCCAAGCTACGCCCCGCTAGTCCGGGCTGGTGAGGAATTCCCAATCTAATGTCATAGTCGCCCCATTAGCTTTGCCCAATTGGTTCAGGGATCGTTCCCAGTGGTCCGACCTACGCCCCAATAGTCCAGGCTGGTAAGGAGTTGGGATTCAATTTCATAGTCGCCCCAGTAGCTTTACGCCTTTGGTCCAGGGATCGTTCCCAGCAGTCCAAGCTACGCCCCAGTAGTCTGGGCTGGTTAGGAATTCGGACTTACTTCCATTGTCGCTGTCACCAGACCGGCACACTCCGCAAGAACTGCACAGCTCAGATCTGATCCAACGCATCAACCACACAACACAATGCAAAAAAAGCAGTCCAGGATTGTGAGGCATCAAAAGGCCATGCCTCGAATCGTCTCGCGAAAGCTGTGAGAAAGAGCTTGGGAGGCTGCGTTCAGCTTGGGTTGTCTTCAACTAGCCTAGCGGCATATTGGCGGTGGGGACTAGAGTCCAAAAGCAGCGCCAAGCTATGGCTGTACAATGGCAAGCTGATAACCATACCGTGATGACGCCGCCGCTGCCGCTGTAAGCAGCAAGAGTAACAGATACAGCATTCCCCCACGATCCTGAACAACGACGCGACGGTCCCAGACAGTCTACAGTACGTAGCCCCACCAGTGCAAAACTGATTCCTCGGGGCATGAAATTACGTGTCTGGATGTCAAGTTTTTCGGTCGCGGAAGAGAGCGAGCTACAAGAGCATCGGCCCAGCCGCCGACAACAAAAGAGGGGCAATGATGCCATTCCACGACAGCACTACTAGTAACATTAAGAACACCGCCGCAATGCAATTTTCTGACTGCGCTCCATGCCGTTCATGTTGACTACCATCACCCAAATGCTTGTGTAGTGGTCACACAAAACCACAGATAACGGTTGCGAACACCATTTGACTCCATGGGGCATCTTGCTACAGCAGTTCGTCTTTCAAGCCCTGGCCAACGTGCGCCAACATAGCACTACCAAGCACGGCATAACTTGCGGAATCAACACATACATTTTCATACCTATCATTGGATGCCTTCTTTGGCCGCAGCTCCGATGCCTGAGTTGCGACAGTAAGTCTACAGCTTACGTTTGACAGAAAGAAGGCCAGCAATGGAACTCAGAGAAACGCAGCAGTCATAATTGCCAACAGATGGTGGCACTGCATGCGTGATGATGATGATGATGAGAATATGCCGGCAGATTGGTGCTGGGTGCACAATGAAATTCATGTAAAGTCAAGAATGAAGGCCAGGTTGAGCTCTAGGCCTCTACCATCAACATCGGGCGTTTACGCAGGCCTCCGGCAGAGCGATGATGTGGCAAGGCTAGCGTCTCCTGCGAGGACAGCCCTGGCCCGTCTACGTGACTTGTCCTGTGTGAGAGAGAAGTTCCAGAAGCCAGATTGTCTTCACACTCACGTCAACCGCCATCAAGAACCCGGAATGCAAGCTGACCGCCGTGGTAACAAGTTGCAAGAAACCCATGCAACGTCTACTGTTGAAGAAACTCACCACCCACGCACCCCCCCCCCCCTCTTACATCAAATCCCGTAAAATCAAGGATGGTGAAAGGGATGAGCTGTTCTTAATGTGTGAGAATTATCTGATCAATGAAGCATGCTCACTACTATCGCTTTCATAAGTGCGTGCGTTGCAAATGTGTTGAGTGCTGGCCAGCTGTGAGGCACAAGGCTACAAGAAGATCGCTTGCTGACCCTATGTTGCTCTGAATCAACTAGCAGGGTCAGGAACACTGCCGACCCTATCCACTGGCCTCATGAAGTGGCTTTGGGCAGCAGCGCTCGAAAGTCCAAAGAGAATCCCAACACTGGTGGTTGCCCCCCTGGCAAATCGAGTGAGGAAGGGTGTGAGGGGTTGGCTGGAACTCCAGTATTTTGGTTTGGGGAGCTTGGTTTTAGAGCATGGGTCCCAATTCTGGAAAGCAAGGTGCAGTCAAGGAGGTCTTGGCCGCTTTTGCATCATCATGTTCATTGCAACACCGTGCGTGGTGTCGCACCAGAACTCCAAGAATGGTGCAACCTCGCAGCTCAAAAACATGTTGCAGCACCACCCTGCACACGAGACAGTCCTCTACTACGATGCCAGGAAGCGGATCGCAACAAAAGGCTGCTGTGTAGTGGCCCTGGGTTGTAGCATGTGTCGCATCGATGCTGAGCACATTGCCAGCTTTCAATTTTGAACCTCTTTGTAGTGCTACTTTGAAGTCTAAAAAATGACAGACGTGCACCTCTCAATCTGATCTTGTTTGATGCTTGGCACCTCAAGGTTTGAAGCCTGGACCTCCTGCTCACTGCGGCTACAAGGCGTATGGACTGTAAAGCAGAATCAGCCTTTGCTGCGTCTTGTCTCTGTGCATTTGCAGTCTTGCGTTGAGAGCCCTGTTCCACAGATCGACCTCGACTTCAGTTCATGAAAGCCTCATCAGCACCACGTAAATGGGATGCTACTCAAGGCGCAGCAGCCTGGATTCGAAAGACTCTTCAGCAAGGACTTGACTTGAAAGCCAGGACAAGCATCAGCCCAGCACCCCGAGTCTGCCATAGGGCTGCCACGGTATGGCAGGTAGCATTGCGCATCAAGGCTTATGGCTTATGTTTTTCAGGTCTGGCGCATTTCAGGCAAGTTGGGTCAAGCAAGAGGCAGTAAGAACTGCAGTTAAACTCAGCAGAGTTGCTCGCAAGGATTGACAGTTCGAAAGCTGCTCGAAGCCAAGATCACGCTGCTGCAAGCTAGCCCAGACCAATGCCACTCTGCAACAGTGCTTGCAAGCCCATGGCTTGTTGCAAAATCCGTGAAAGCTTACTCACAGTTTTCTTGTCACGCCGCTACTTCTACGCACCGCTGCCAACCTACAGATCAAGAGGGCCAACGGTATGTTCAGATGCGCTCTTGGCCACAGTACCTGACAGAGCAGAACTGAAAAGCAAATGCCACAAGAGCGTGCAGGCTTTGGCAGGCATCAGCGGCAGTCACAATCCTGACAACGTACTGATAGAAAGGCCTGCTGTAGGGGCTTCATGCAGCCCACTAGCCACCCTCCATGCTTGTTTTTGACTCAAGTTCTGACTGATTCGAGCATTCAGAAATGCTAGCACTGACTACCAATAGGATGTGTGAATGATTGGACAAAAGCCTGCCTGCTAACAAGCATGTCACATTCTACGATACAACGCTCGGGGCTTCTGTTTTTGCAGCAACTAGGGCTTCCACATTTCACGTCGGCACAGCATCGTCAGCACACGCTGGCGAGCTGATGTTGCTTGAAGCCTCCTGCCTTCAACTCCTCACAGGAGAAGCCGTCCATGTACTTTGTTGGATCAGCCCAGGTTTTTTTGAGGTCTTGTGCCGAGAATCCTGCGGTTTTCAACTCGCTGCCAGTGTAGTGAGCTTGCCTCAGCTCACCATAGAGCTGGTTTGCTGGCCTACGAAACTTGTCTCTCCATGCCTCCAGGTTGAAACCAGCCTCGCTCAACTCTGCCGCCGAGTATCCTGCTTCCTTAAGATTCTTGGCGCTGAAAAGCGCTTTCAGCTTTTTTCCAGGACCTCTTTGAGTCAAAGACGCTGCGTCCAAGAGCTGCCGGGCAGAGAAGCCAGCTTCGCGGAACATATTCAAATTTTGCGCTGCGTAGTTATGCAATTTCAGAATGTCTGCGAGAAGGAAGCCTGATTCCTTCAACTCTGTCACATTCAAGTTCCACTTGATGTGCTCGCGCTTATACGCGTCATGTATCTGGCCCAGAGTTTTGCCAGCGTCTCTCAAATCCTTGAAAGTGAAGCCTCGCTTGTGAAGCCATTC
>CAJNIZ010045250.1:1095-36132 GCA_905231905.1 Symbiodinium pilosum | reverse complement strand
GCTGGTGCTGCTGCTGCTGCTGCTGCTGCTGCTGGTGCTGCTGCTGGTGGTGGTGCTGCTGCTGCTGCTGCTGCTGCTGCTGGTGCTGGTGCTGCTGGTGCTGCTGGTGCTGGTGCTGGGCGTAGTCGTAGTAGTAGTCGTAGTCGTCGTAGTAGTAGTAGTAGTAGTAGGAGTCGTCCTACTACTAGTAGTAGTAGTAGTAGTAGTAGCAGCAGCAGCAGCGGCAGCAGCAGTAGTAGCAGCAGTAGTGGCAGTAGTGGCAGCAGCAGTAGCAGCAATAAAAGTCGTTGTAGCAGCAGTCGTAGCAGTATAGTAGTGGCAGCCGTAACAGCAGTAGTAGTTTGACAGCAGTAGTAGCAGGAGCAGCAGTGGCAGCAGCAGTGTAACAGGGGCAGGAGGAGAAGTAGTGGTAGTGGTAGTGGTAGTGGTAGTAGTAGTAGTAGTAGTAGTAGGCAGTAGGTAGTAGGTAGTAGGTAATAGGTAGTAGGTAGTAGGTAGTAGGTAGTAGGTGGTAGTGGTAGTAGTAGTAGTAGTAGTAGGCAGTAGGTAGTAGGTAGTAGGTAATAGGTAGTAGGTAGTAGGTAGTAGGTAGTAGTAGTAGTAGTAGTAGTAGTAGCAGAAGTAGTAGTAGTAATTAGTAGTGGTAGCAGTAGTTGTCATCGCCGTCGTCGTGGTTGTTGCAGGAGCAGTCCCAAAAACGATGGTGACAGCAGCAAAAGATTAGTTGATCGTGATGTAGGAATTGTGTCCTGTGTGCGTTGTAATTATTTCCTTTCCGTTTCCACTTCTGGGATGGTGAGCACGTGTACAAAACCTTATGTCCTTTGCCCTATGCAGGGCACTAGCTGTTTACCAAATCCTGTGACCAATGCACTTTCAGGCTTCTCAGGTGAACATGGCTCAGCTACACCAGCATGCAACGCTGTTTCATGCAGGCTCCAAAAAATCCTGGGGTCTCACCAACACACAACTTGAATTGTGTCTTAAAGGCTGGTCCTTCACACTCTTGCTTCGGTATTGCAACTTGCAAAAGCATGGAGATTTGCAGGCTAGTGATATAGTTGTAATCAATGATTACAGCAAGGTTGCCAAATTCGAATTCGTGGCTGCAAGTTTTAGTCATCTACAAGTAATACTCAGAGTGACGTAGGTTCTTGATCGTAGCCGCGCCTATACCCAAGCCAGCATCATGGGACTTAATCGAGGCTACTTCTGGGATGACTGTAGGCCCCTTCAAGTGCAAGCAGTGCAAGCATCTAAGTCATTGGAGTTCATGGTTTGGAAGCCAGACTACGCATCCTTTAGCATGGAGGGTTTTGAGGTACTTGTTTACCTAGACCCCAGCTGGCCTTCTACTCAAATAGCTCCAAGGCAGGGACTACAACGATGCATGCGGCGGCTGCGTAGGTTGAGCTGGAGCTGGGCTCTTCCGCGAATGAAGCAACGGCTCATCATCGGCAAACATGACGGAATGTTAGACAAGGCATTTCCTGTATTTCTTTACGAACAAAAGGCGAGGGAGATTTGCGAACCCTAAACCCCAATACTCTGAGTAGCAGTTTCCATTTATTTTCCATTATGCCCAATCATCATGGTTCATGACGGGATCTGTTACATGCTGCCCCTGTGCGGGGTCTACGAATGGGTTAATGGGTTTTGTCTAGAGCTGCCAAGACCGCCCAAAACCGGTTCGCATTAGTAGTTTAGGGTTTTTGGGGTTTGTAATAGAGGGGTATAGTATGGGGTTATATAGGAATTATATAGGGTAATACAGGGGATTATATAGGGATTATGGAAGAGGACATGGAAACTATTAGGGTTCAGGGTTTAAAGTTAAAAAAAGTAGGATTAGCCCTATAGGCACAAAACATGAAGGGCTTGGAGGGGTTGCATATGCAAGGAAACCCCATATATCAACCCGGACTGAAATCTTGCGTAAGAGTATTCCACAGAGTTCGCTTCACTTTGAATCCCCAATCAGCTGTTCGGCAGGCTGAAACCACAGATCCTGATCCTGCTACAGCCCTTATAAACCCAAACCCCCCCCAAAAAAAGGTGTATCATGGTGTATCTGTACCATCCTTAGCCAGGTGTTGCTGAAACGGTTGTTCTTGCATTTCTCCTTAGTTGTGTTTTGGCGCGAAAGAGGCAATTTGACTTGTTCAGGAGGTGCAAGGTTTTGGTACAAGGTTTTGGCAACCCCAACTCTATACTTAGGACCAAGGACCCTATAGAGTCATATGACCGTCCCGGCGTCAGGGATGGCGCAACCACAATCGCCTTATTCCAGTACTTCAGGGAGGCAATCTGTGAAATAGCTCCCTAGGCGTGACTGTTTGTATAGAATCCTAAAGAAAAACCTCTTTCATTTCCCTGTGACCTCTACATCTCTGCAGAGCTGTAGGCCCCCGCTTGGCAACCTCCAGAGGACAATGAAATTTGAACGAAGGAACGCTGGGAGTTTCAGAGCTTCTTGTCGTGGCGGCGCTCAGGGTGCAGTGGGGAGGGAGACTATACAGGTAGGGTTTAGGGTTTAGGGATCCACTGCCTCCCAAGCCGTTTCTTATGGTTTCTGCAGGGCTTAGGGGATACGTAGAGGGCTATGTCCTGTTCAAGGATTTGGGTCTTTCAAGCTTGAGAACCTTTCTCGAGATCACGGCCGGATTGTGAATGTTGTGTCAAGTTGGCGGAGAAATCTGTGAGGCAGCAAGCCAGGTCTCCAAAACCCTTATACAAAAAACTCAGCCTGTTCCGTTCGTGAGTTTCTTTTTTGTGGGACAAGAAGGAAGGAACGTGACTCTATTCCAAGATTGAGTCTTGCATCTTCAAGGGAAATTTCCATCCGACATGAGTGAAATGCGTGTTTCAATGTTTCGGGCTTAGGGCTTAGGGTAAGCCCTAAACCCGACTATGTTAGGGCTTGAAGCCCTAAACCCTAAACCCCAGAGTTTTAGTCGCATTTGCAGAAACCTCCAGCTTTCGGTCCGAAGAACGCATTTCTGGGGCACTCAGATGCAGTAAGGGTGTAAACTACCCCTATACTTCATGGGACCCTAGAGTTAAAGCCCTACTTTATGGGACTCTAGGGTTAGACCCCTGCTCTATGGGACCCTGGAGTCAGGCAATACATTTTTTCTATCCCCCTAATACGCACATTATGTGTCTACAACCCTTTCCAAGTAGGTTCCCTAATTCATTATCAACCCAGGGTCCCCCAAAGTAAGCCCTAGACTCCTAAACCCTACAGTGGAACCATGAACCCAAGCCCTCTGAACTTTTATCTTTAAAGCAGTGTTCGTATTGCAGCTCTGGCGCAACAAGTCGTGATTCCTAGCCAATTGTATTGTATCAGAGTGCCTGGATTCTGAAAGCGCAAGTTGGCTTCTGGCTGCGCCTGAGGGTGCTCTTGCTGCGAGCGTTCGTGATCTTCTTCTGGTGGGGGGTCCGGAAAATGCCTTGCAATTCAAGCTCTAAAGCCAGTCAGCAACAGCGCCTACTTTTTTTTCTGAAGTTTGGAGCTGGACGCAAATTGAAGTTTTTGGTTTGTGCACTGCTCCACGTAGGAGGGGGAACATTTTTGGTAACAGGCTATAAACCCTAAACCCTAAACCCTAGGATATAGCAACTCCATAAGCAGAAGGGTTGTGGTTGTCGGCGAAGCGTTTGATTTACTAGTGGTGGCCAGGCAAGCTCTGCTCGCGTCCAATTAAGGGTTTAGGGTCTAGATTAGGTGGACCACGGGTCCAGGAAGATTTGGTGGCCAAGCGCTCAGATTAAACCCTCAGCCCGCAGCCACAGCAACAAGCGTTTCCTGCTTCGCGCCTACGCGCGTGATTCGTCTTACTTGGGGTCAGTAGGCAACAAGGGAATGTAATTCCTATGTAGGGTTTAGAGTTTAGAAACTAGTAGCAAATATTCCGTTATTCCCAACTAACCACCAGTAAGTTAGTTCCACATCGCGACATGGCCGTGAAAGGCAGCCAGCGGGTACAGGTGAGATCCCCACTCATTGCAGCTGGATAATATTTACAGTATAACGAATTTTAAGCAGCCGTTCCTCTGATCTCTTACATAGCCTTTTTAATGAGTGGGGGCAAAACCCAGGGTAGAGAGTCTAGATCAGGGATGCTTCCCAAAGCTTGCTCTGTTCTGCTTCCCATTCAGTCTTTTGTTGGCGGGTGAAGAATGCTTGTCTTTTGCGACAGACATGTGGCTAAGTACGAGCGCACAACCACACAGCCTTAGTCTGCATTCCGTTCACAGACTTGAGTTTGCGGGGGCATTGAAGCAACAGGTCCACCACCTGGTTATTCCCAGATGACTATGCAAGGATGGACGGACGTCTGTTTCCGGCCGTGTCTCCCCCATGCAGCCACGCGCTTGCGATCGACGTTGCCGACTGTTACCACTTATCAGCCACAGGTAGCTGACCCAGACCAGCAAAAAATGATGCGCGCAGCCTTTTGGGGCTCGGGGGTTTCCCCTGCGGCCCATAGAGCCGCAGACCGGCAGCCTAAAATGTAGCCCCCAACACCCAAAGCTTCCCCAACATTGCCCAGAACAATCCCCACAGCCTTCGGGGGTTACGGTGCAGGGTTTAGGGTCGAGGCTTGGGGGCTCAGGATGGCGGCTTAAGGTTCAGGATCTAAGATTTAGGGAAATTAGTGTAGATCTCCACCACATAATTTTGCCAGTGGAGCTGCCGATCCCGCAGGACTTCAGCCAGTCAGCCTACAAGCTTGAAACCCTTCAAGGGCTTAGGTTATGGGAGTTTCTCAACAGAGCGGCCCTAACAACCCCAAACATACAAGGACTACGAGGGGATAATTGTGGTGCTTCCATCATTATCGCAGTCCTTGCTTGAAATTCCGTAGGGTTGTCATACTAGAGATATGCCCATGTCACTTGACCCACCCAAACGAACATGGAACCGCATACAGTGACCGGTGACATTACTTTAAAGCGTGCCTGACTGGACCTTCACTTTGCATGGGTAAGTTTGAAAACAGCTCGTAAACACTATTACCCTGAATTCCTGTATAATCCTTATGAAGCAATTAAGATGTGATATTGTCGGCCCCCAAACCTATCCTTCTAGGCCTGGAACCAGCGGTGCCTCGTCTATGTGACCTGGATTTTTGCTCCTCATGTACGGTCTGTATTCTGTACTCTGAAGATTCAACAAGCCTGAGGAGGGGCCCGTACCTCGGACTTCGAAACAGCTGGGGCCCATATTTGGGGCACAGAAAGTCAGAGGCCCATATTGGAGCTTCATGGATAGGACTTTAGACCCTAAAGTATACAGATTAATTTAATATGGTACTTGGGGTCTATATGGGGATTTCCTTAAATTCATTTCAATACGGGTCCCTATATGAGGGGTTCACTTAAATTCATTGTAATATGAGTCCCTATAGTGGGGCGACTGAAAGGGGCTGAACCTACATGTTCCTGAAGCCAATCCCATGCTTTCTGACCCGCGGTTCTGGGGAGCCTTCCTGAGGCCATAAGGGTTTATGCAAGGGCTCCTTTGTAGCTCCTTTTTTTTTTGGTTAGGGATGGAAATATACCACACAAAAGAGAACTACATGGAAGGTTCAGGGTAGGGTTTAGGGCTGTTTAGGGCTTGGAGTTTATGTTGTAGGATGCTTATGGGTTAGGTTACGGTTGTAGGATGCTTATGGGTTAGGGAGCCTACGTACGAAGGGTAACAATAGGGGTATAATAGGCTTGCTGTGGGGACACAACGTGTGACCCAAGTCCAGGGTCCCTCAAGCTGCTGGGTGGTTGCTACTTAGTTTAGGGTTTAGGGTCTAGGTCACCCACTATAGCCCGGTCTTTGATAGCACTCCTCCGATGCTTCCGAGATGCTATGACGCTTGACAGCCTCAGCGCTTCGCCTGGAAACATGAGACACAGAACTGACACCAGAAGCCAACAACCCGCACTTTTCAGGTTCATACATGACGGCCTTGAACTTAGCCCCCGGAAATCTCAAACCCCAAAGTCCCCCGTTCCAATCCGTGAAGCCTTCAATCGAAGGCGCACACCCGGCGCACGCGTGACCACAACCCGCACTCGCCAGGAATCCGACTTGGCATCCTCCCGAAGTTTCCGGCTGAGTGAGCAGGTGCCCAGAACGTCGCGTGGTCTAAAGGACTAACAATCACTTTCCCGTGATGTGAACGCTGAAGGCCTTCCCCCTCTTTTCATTGCATATCCGTACTTGGACCCAGATGAATTTACAAGAACCTAGAACGAGAATGGCAGCTTCAAACAATGCAGAGACAGAGCTTCGCAGTGGGCTTGATGGGATCTGAGAGAACTTCCTCAAGCAGAGCACTCCATCTACAGGGAACCAACCGGATTCCGGTTTAGAAGCCCTATGGTCCTGCCCAGGGACTGGGTATAGTTGGGATTCTTAATTTTGGCAGTGGTTCTTTGAAATCTTAGATTTGGGGAAGAAGGTGCTTGCTCATATAAGCTACTGTCTAAGCTCCTACTATTCCTTTTAACATCTCCTATAGTAGTCCCCTGAATAATCCCGTTAACCCACTTCAAGGAGTTTAGATTATGGCTCATATTGAGTATAGGGACACTTGGGGCAGCCGGACCGATTGATCGCGACTAGGAATCATCATGGACCTACAGAGAGCTCCCCCAAAGCGTTCATGGGGTTTATATATAGGGCTTTCGGGTTAGGGTTTAGGACTTAGGGCCCAAAGGGGCTCCCATATAGCTACTTTGAGGCCCAGGTATGGATTCTATGGCTACATGGGCTAGGAATTCGAGAGCCAGCTTGGAAAAAGGCACACGACGGCAAGCAGCTGACATGTCATTCCTACAGCCTAAGAAGGCGCAGCCATGTGGTGGTTTCCCAAAATTAGGGGTACCTTTTTGGGGGTCCCAATAATATGGACTATAGTATTTTGGGGTCTATATTGGGGTCCCCCTATTTTGGGAAACTACCATGTTAAGGTGTATCTTGCCGACGATGAGCCCTAGACTTAGAACCCCATGGCTCAATGAGACTACCCTACACCTCAAACCCTCAATTGCAAGTAATGTTTAGGAATGTTTACAGACTTCCGGGTATTGGACAAATCAAAGAAGCTGCCAGGCGGAAGCGGCCGCCATGCCAAAGTGCCCTGCGCAGGCTGAGGTCGACCCACCGCAGACGCTGTGGCAAAGGTCATTTGTGGACCTGTTTGGCAAACGGGCCTACCCGACCCCCCAAGTACCTATATGATGGGGTTTTAATCCCAGACAGATGAAATATGAAAGACACCTACCATGTGTATCTGGGAGTAGGTAGGTTGGCAGGGACGTAGCTTGGATCCAGAGCAGTAAACATTTTCGCAGAAGCCTCACGCTTCATAGTTCTCTGGTAGTGGTGATCGTGTTAGTGTAAGTGTTAGTGTTACTTTTGTTGTTGTCGTCGTCGTCGTCGGCGGCGGCGGCGGCGGCAGCGGTGGTGTTGGTGTCGGTGTTGGTGCTGTCCCATAACCAACTCCTGTTTGCAAGTCCGTCGGTCTTTCCAGTACGTCATTTAGCAGGGCTAAATCCTGAAATCCTCATGGCCCTCAGTCTCAGTCTGTAGCAAAAAGCTGGAACCTTTGCCACTTAACTCCACATTGCCGCCGGATTGCTGAGGAAGATGTCCATTCGGCAACTCGTGCAGGAGCAGGACAGTGCGTGCTTCCCTGCCGTAAATAGAGTCCAGGTCCAGGCACCCTGAGTGCAGGATTGAAAACCCCATTAAATGATTTTGAAATAGGATCTTTCTGATGAGGGTAATATAAGGCTTCGGAAGGAATATTGGTGAGCATACATGTTCGCCTTCCAATTGTTTTGGGGACCATAGATTAATATCCTACCGTAGTTGGGCCTTGCAAGCAGCACTACAGTGTGCGCAGGTTGGTAGGTTGTGAGCATTGCTATGAGTGCTGTTCTTATGGCTTTCATCATTACATGTACACGCTGATCTGTTTCTTGCGGGGCTTTTGTGCCCTCTTCCAGGCGCCTGTGGACCGACTTGCAGAGTTAACCAGTATGCCAATGATTTCGGAATTCATTTGCGAGTTTAAGTCGGAGAAGGGTGGGCAAAGGCAGCTGAAAGTTCAAGTCAACCTGCGTGTGCGCCATCAGCAGACGCTAATGGCGTGGCACTCCCTTGGCAAAGTTCATTGTTGAAAGGATGCATGGGGAAACAGCAGGTTTTCAAGCTAGCGTGTGACGTCATATTGTTGTGACGTGAGCGTGCATGGCTCGTTTCAAGGCGTGTTGTTTTGCATCTTGCCCATGTTTCAGACAGATATGACTAGTCACTTGCCAGCTTTGAAAGACCGTGAGCCCCTCAGCCCGAAAGCTGAGTTTGCATCGTCTATGCGTATTGGTTGTTGTCAGACAACGACGGGATGTAAAAGAAGATTGAAGCTAACACAGTAGTTACTACAAATTAATCTTTGGGGCTTATACTTACATAGGGGCCCCTAAACCCTGTAGGGATCTATTCCTCCATTCCCAACCGACATCCAGTAAGTATAGGGCTGCCAGGAGCACGTTGAGCATACAGAACGTGTTCGGTTGGAGTCCTCGCCGAGCGATCACTTTGACTATAGGAAGGCCAGCTCCATCTTACGAAAAAAGGATCCTAGCACCCAAATGGGTATTGGTCTAAATTCCCTATAATACGGGGTCCTATATTTGGGTTCCCATTATAATACGGGCCCCTATATACATTTCCCCCATTTTGGGAACAGTAATTTAGGGAAACTACGAAATACTTTAGGGGTTAATATAGGGATTTTGTTGGGGTTGGAGTGGGATGAAGAGAAAATGGAAAACTACTACTTCGGGTTTAGGGTTTAGGGTAATAAAAGGGTAGTCAAGGGGTATTGTGGGTCCCCGATACTACAATTGGAATGGTTTTTGGAACTCAAGGGCCTGATATTTGGGTACCTTCACCCTCAGTGTTCATACATGAACCATGTGCCTGCGAGAAAATCCCAAAAAGAGCGGCTGAGTGCCGTCCAAGGGCTTTGATTCAGGTTTCATGAAGCCCGCAAGCCTTCAGCTTAGAAGCGTAAAATGTCAGATACAAGCAGCTGCACGCAGCATTCAAAAGTCTATAATACAGGGATTATAGGGCACATATTGGAGTTATATTTGGATAATGGAAAAGAAAATGGAACCTACTAGGGTTAAGGAATCTCCCTTGGAGCTGGGGTGGCGCCTTAGACCCAAAGGCTCTAAAGGCCCAGGCTTATAAGGTTCTCTATGCGTATCCTTAACGGATGTTGATGGTGTAGCTATTGCCTGTGCACCTGCTTCGCCCATGGCAGAACAGAGTCTCAGACGCTACAAGTGTTCACTCTCACAACGTTTCTAGCTGTTGCCACCTCATGACATGGTTGTTGGCTCGCAAAAGGTAGATGGGTTTTGCCATTGTGTCAGGCTGAGTGTGACTACGAACAAACCATCGTGCCCCAGGCGCGAGTAAGGGAAGGGCGGCCGCTAACACAAAATTTTATCCTTAACAAACCCTAGTAGGTTCCATTTTCTTTTCTATTATCTCTATATAACTCCAATATGTGCCCTATAATCCCTGTATTATAGACTTTTGAATCTTTCTTGCGCTGCCGTGGGCAACTCTTTAAAACGCACATCTGGAGTGGGATCTCACGGCCGGCCTTTAGCTTGGAAAACACAAGGCTGTACTGGTGCAAGCACAGGTAACGAGCAGGTTCTTTGGGATCCTACTCATGTGCCTTGCGTTTTTGCGCAAGCGAAAGTTGATCGGCCGGGGAAGTGGAATTCGCAAAAACCATGCGTTTTTGGGCAAGAGGGTTTTGTCGGTTTCGCTGTAGCAAAATCATCGACTTAATCCTGCCCAAGATCCACACTTCAGGGAGGACCATGATATCATGTTTTTCACATCATCTATACTCGCGAAGGTCTGTTGTGGGGGTGGGGCTCAACCATAAAAAAGGGCTTCATGTAATACTTGCTAAGGTCTATTGCGGCTTTAACTGAGAGAGGGCCTCATACAAAACTTGCACAGGACGATGGTGGGTTTTAAGCAAAAAGAGAGCCTCATGAATTTTGCTGCAGAGTGCTGGTGGTTTCAAGCATACAGAGGGGACCACATAATACTTGCGAAGGACCTGTCAACTCGATGCTTGCCTTGGTTAACATGTTCGCACTAATTTTAAGAACGTAATTGTTATCCTGCTACCATGCTCACGTTGATGCCCTAGGTCCACAGACGTTGCTATGCTGCTGCCATGTTCGTATTGGTTAACACGTTCGCACTAGCCCCACGAAAGTCATTTTCCTGCTACGGGGCTAGCAGATTTAACCTGTTTGAACTAGTTCCACGAACGTTGTATTATCCTGCGACCACGCTTGCGTTCTTGCAATCGCAAGCAACTGAAGAAGAACACGCCTTTGCACCCAGCAACGCCTGAGCAGGAAACGTCTGCAGGAAGTAGGCTTACTGCATGCATGTATACACGAACGCGGTGCACGAGAGTAATTAGGCGTGCCACCATAAACGAGCAAACATGCACAAGGTTTGCAAGAACTTGTTCGATGCTCTATCTTTCAGTAAGTGGAGAGATATCCATCCCTCAACTGTAGGCCCTCACCCCAACTTCCGGAGCCCTAAAGCCACAAACCCTAACCCTAAGCTCCAAATCCTAGTCCCTAACGCCTAATCCTAGCCTCCTCATAAGCCCTGGGCCTTCAGCCCTACAGGAACCAGTGGCAGTGCAACCGCAAGCGTCGCCCTGGAAGCCCGGCCCAACCTTTTAGTCCGGATGACCCAAAGGTCCAGGTACCTAATGTAGTGTCTGTTGAACTGCTAGATAGGTGGGGTCCAGGCTCTAGGGTTTAGGGTTTAGGGTGAGGGTACTGCACGGGTTTGATGGATAGTGGTAGCGGAGAATCAAATTAAACGGAAAAGAAAATGAAAACACAACGAACGTGAGTCTGGTTTTGTGTTTGTATAGGGGTTACGGGGACTGTAGGTAGGGGCCTCAATACTTAGCCTAGGGCTTGGGGTATTAAACTTTAAGAAGCATTGGTATCTATTCAGGCTCCTACAGTTTAGAGTTTATGCTTGGCCACAAATGGGTTCCTAAATAGGCACGTTGGAGCCTAGTATGTGTTATCATTGCACTTGGGTGTTTCGGGTGAATTGTATCCCCGCGCAAGGAATGCTGTCAGCTCTGCGGACAGAAGGTAGGGGTGATAGGTTTCGGCTGAGGACTAGTCCGGCCATTAAACCCTAAACCAGGAGGTTCCTACTCTATGGACGTTTCTTTGAGTGCCCACGTCTGGCAGAGTGAAGAGACCCATCTTGCGAGCATGTTCTGCCCTACTGGATGTGAGGCTTGTCAGGAACTTTGGATTGTTATTCCCAAGTGGCCTCAACATTTCAGGTTAGCTGGCCATGTCAAACATTGACTTTGAATCCAACATTACGCTTGGTCGTCTATGGTCCTAGGCAAATCTCCCTACCTAGAAGTCTCAAATACCAGTAGCAGCGGCCTTCAACCCCAAAATCAGGGGTGTAAAGGTCTTTTTGGGAGGTCTAGGTAGACCAGCTCCTAAGTCTCCTTCTAGCCCATCAAGCCTTGCGCCATCTGAAAGACAATCCGAGGACCACAAGATGCCCCTGGGCACATTCAGGGGCACCAGTGAGGTTGCAGGGGAGCAGGGTTGGTAAGGTCAGAATTCTGGAGCCCCGCGTGCCGGCCACAACGTATGAGCTATCTTAAAGGGGGTTATATAGGAGAGCATTATAGGTTTTACTAAGGAGGATACTAGGAGTTTAGACTAAAGCTCATATAGTTGCCAGCGGCCTCGGCAAAAAGAAGGAACTTAAACTAGGGGTTGGTGTACGGGTTAGGATTCAAGGTTGTGTAGTAGGTTCAGCTCTCGAGTGGTTTCCCTATCAAGTGAAGTCAGGCTCGCTAGGAAGACTGGATTGCACCAAGCAAAGCAGTCCCAAAACTAAACTTTAAAGGAACCGGAGGCTGCTTGTGCAGAAGCTTGTGACGCCTTTGATTTGTTAATGGGGGGCGGGGGGGGGGGGCAGTCAAAAACAACGGCCCCTTGTCGGGGACACCCATACTAAGGATTGTTAGTATATTGGCGTCTATATATTGAAGTTCTACAAAAGAGGCACGTTGGCCCTCCACCGGATTCCGTTTGAGCAACAGCAACTGGCTTAGCTAGAACTGCCAGCATTCTGCTCATCCTTGTGAGTCTGGCTAGTCTGCTTGCCAATGCCCCTACACACTGCAACCAAAGCCCATTACCCACAACACTTTTCTCACTGGTTGTTTGTTAGTGGGGAATAACTAAATGAATAGACTCCCTATGTAATCCCCAATGTGACATTTTCCCATACCCTAAATCCTAAACCCTAAACCCTGCTGAGCCCCAAAAAGTCTTGTGAGGTCCGGAGCCCACGCTTCTCACGCCTGGGGCTCAGATTGCTACGGTTCCGGGTGTTTTTAAAGTCTTGCCTGTTTGAAGGACCTCCTTGAACGTTAAAGTTTCCTTGAAGCGTTCGGCAATCTTCGCTTCAGTCTCCTAAGCGCAAAGCCCTATGAACCATTATCAACCCTAAGCCAGGTTAGCCCCCATGCCGACGCTAGTGCGCTTTGCGCACACAGACTGTGATTTGCATAGGGTTTAGTCGTTGGGGGTCAGCGTGTTTGTGCGGAGTACAAGGTCTCCATTATGATTCTTGAACATTTTTACATTTGGATGACCAGGGGTAAGGGACGCACTTGCTGCCAGCTTGTGACCCTCGATCTTCTTCGCATGGTTCAACTTGTTGCTTTGTCAGGGCTTGCATCTCATGCCTCCAGCAAAAGAACCCAAAGTATAAGTTCCATACAGCAAATCTGGGAACCCTAAGAATCACAAGCCTCCGAAACGATGTTGACCATTCGAAACGCCTGCTGTGCATATACGTAAGGGTGTTGAAGTCTACGGTATCAAGACTCCTGGTGGCTGCATGCATCTTGTCCAAAGTCCCAAGATTCGTGTGCGTAAAGCGTTAGTACATACCTGGTTGATACCTTCAGCCCTAAACCCTAAACCTAAACCCTAAGGGTTCAAGCACGAAGAAGGCATGCAACTTGGGCTCGGAATACCCATTTAGGAGTTCATATGGGCCTGAAACTTTGCCTCTGTGGAATCTTGGAGCCTTAGGGTTAGGGTCCTGCGGCGGACGACGCGAAGTATCAAGGGCTTGAGGTTCAGGGTTCAGGGTTTAGGGTTTAGGAGTAGTGATTTAGGGTTTAGGATTTTGGGTCCCTTGGCATCTGGACACTCCGGGGCTCCCTGCCAAACCCAAGAGTCAAAGCCCAGTGGTCTGCAGGTAGGGCCTCTGGCTTAGATCCCGAGTTGGGCTAGGCGCTCTGGAATCTATAGTCCCCCTTAAGTAGATAGAATGTGGTTTTGGGTATATTATAATAAGATCCCCATATACCTCATATTCTAGCTACTTTTGTGAACACCCCCAAGCAAAGCCCACGACTCACCACCTCGCACATGGGTGGTTGCCAAAATTATGGTCCCTTTTTAGGCCCCGATTATAATGCAGCACCTAATATTTAGGGTACCCAAAAAGGGACCATAATTTTTAACAACCACCCATGTAACCCCAATAAATATCCTATGAATAATGTAGTAGTTTCCATTTTCTTTTCCATTATCCCTATATAACCCCTATAATAGGGTTTAGGGTTTAGGGTTTTAGCGCAAGAGCCGCCTGGGAGCCTCTCACAAAATCTTTAATCACGGATGCAGTTGGGTGCCTGCAATCTATACATGGGAATTCACAGAATTAGGGGTCCCTTTTGGAACTTAAGGGGCCCAATAGGGAGGATAAAATATAGCATCTTGGGGTCCGTACTGGTGGCCCTAAGCCCTAAACCCGGAGCTAAAAAGTATCTTTGGCCTTCAGGCGCTGTCGTGCTCTCGCAGCATCCCAGGCCGGGAGCCCCAAACCCCTAAACCCTAAACCCTGGGATATGGGGATGTGCCAGTTTTTTATGTCTGGGAGCTGGAGTCAGGTTGGAAGAGGAAGGCCCTTCGGGGAGCGTGGCTTGGACACCCAGGTGGTGCAGGTTTAGGGTTTAGGGTTTACTGTAGAGTTTAGCAAAAAAGGGTTCAATTCATGGGCATGTTGGTGTGAATTTAGAACGTATGACGCGCAATCGGGCATAACTACTCACAACCCATGCAACGCAGCCGTTCCTAGGTCCTACAAACCATGTGGGTGCTTCACGAGACTATTCAGGAAGGCCCCTATAGAGTCGTAGCCTTTAGAGCCCTAGGACCCCCCATTTCGAGAATAGCAGGTTGTATCCTACCTCACTTTTCTTGGGGCCTTGGCGTCTGCAGCATCCGGAACCTGCAGTTTGCCTGAACCAGGCCCCAGGTACAGGCAACGAAAAAACCAGACCCCTGAACCACAAGCCTTGGGGAATCTAGGATTAGGGGTTGAGCCCGATAAATCAGGACATGCAAAACCAAGTCCAAAAACCTGAACCAGATGGAACCAAATGCGAAAGGAGCCCGAAAACCAAAAACCCTGAATCCAACACTTCAGGCAATCTGCCAGGCTGCTGCGGAGCGTGCTTCTAAGACCCAGGCCACCAACAGTTCCCAGGTGTCGTTGCGATTTCCATCCCTTGGGCTTAAGTTATAGTCCCCCTTAAGTAGATAGAATATAGGCCTAATAGGCCCTGGGGTTTAGGGTATAGTCCCCCTTAACTAGATAGAATATGAGGTTCTGTAAAATAATATACCCAAAGCCATATTCTATCTACTTAAGGGGGGCTACTTTACGTTAACATGCCTTCTAAGGGTAGCTCACGGCTTAGAATCTGGGATGCTAAGAATGGGAATTGTGACGCGGTGCTGCGCGCCAACCTGTTGGTATCACCTAAGAGCTGTGCATATCCTGTTTCTTGCCCCCATCATACACGAACCTCTTTGAATGATTGCAGGGCCGTACTGAAACAAAGGCATCACCGCTGGCTCAGTAGGCTCAGGTCTCAAGGCATTTCAGTGCTCATTTGCGCTTCAGTGCTTGGTTGCTAGCCGGCGTTTATGGTTATCATCCGCATCCAGAGCAAGAGGCATGCAGTCTGAGATGGCTCTTGATGGATAACTTGGGGGCATTTCAAAACGCGAGGCTGTACCACCAGTTCTGTCACGCACCGCAGTAGAGTCTGTGCTGTACAGGCCCGAAACATCCCGAAATCATTCTGAAGTTCTGAAGTCGGTGCAAGCCGAACCTAAACCCTAAGACCTGAAGAGCTTGAAGCCTAAGGCCCCAAGTACCTTGACTTGCCACCCTTCTCTGCATTCTGCTCAGCTGCGCAACATGGCGCACCCTGATGCTTCGCAACTGAGCACGATTAGCCTCATTCGCCAAAATATCAGCCTCCTGCAAAACCCTTTCTGGTACCAAAAGCTTCCTGACTCAGGCTGCGCTGGTAGAGGCCCAGTTTCGAGAAGAGGCCGTTATGGCAGAGCTCTGGCGTGAGCAGGAGGAAATCTGCATGAAACATGGAGGGTCATCTAACTAAAGCAATCCTTACGGCCGCTATTCAAGTTCAGGACTGAACCATCCTGTAGCGACTGCATTGTCAAGGTTGTTGTTGAGCGAGTCACCGAGTGCGGCGCGGTCTTGAGAACGGTCCTGACCAGCATTCTTGCATTCATTTCCTTGCGCCTGATGTGACGTTGGTGCTGGAGGAACCGCTGCCTTTTCTGGCAATGCTAGCGATGGCGGGTGCTCGTGCTACTGATGATGGCGATTGTGATGGCACAGCATAATGTCGGTGGCAGAGACGGTGCGGGTGGTTTTTGGCATTGGGGTCGTGTTGATGGTGGCAGTGGTGGCGACAGCGGCAAGCGGCAGCGGAAAGACAGATAGCGCCTCGTGGTGCGGTGTTGTGGGGCGGTAGGGCGGCGGCGGCAGTGCTGCGGTGATGTTGATGGTGATGTCGCTGCTGCTGCTGCTGCTGCTGCTGCTGCTGCTGCTGCTGCTGCTGCTAGTGCTGCTAGTGGTCACAGCTACAAGGAGGCACGAGAAGGACATGGAGAAGATCTGGAAAACCCCCTTTGACTGTTGATGATTTATGCATCTTTGATCAGCGCCCCTAATTGCCAGAACCCAGAAGTCATTAAATCAGCGTAAGCCAGCTCATTCTCGAGTCAATGCACCAATGCCATAGAACTCTTCAGCTGCACAAATCCTTAACCTGTATAGGCCTTAAACCCAACCCCACAATTTTTTCATCCTAACAACAGCAGCAGCAACAAGAAACACAACCACAACCACACCACAAACCAACCTCACCGCATACCTTTGCACTGGAAGAGCCTTCAAGTGGAGGAGCTAGAGCAGAGACAGCGAACGCGGTTGCGCCTTGCTTTGGGGAATGGAGGCCGCTTTGATTTGACAAGCTTGTGCTGTCACATGCTTTGGGATCTTTGAAGCTCCTCCACATTCGTTGTAGGGCTTGAGAAGTTTTGAGACAAAAGCATATGATTAACGAGGAGTGCCCCGCTCAAGCACAAGAAGGCAAGATAACCCCATGGCGCTCCAAAGGAATCTGTGCTGTCGCCGGGTTGGCTCCAGTTTTTTTTGCAAAGACGTGTGATGAACGTCGGTGCCATCCTGGAACAGGATGCCCTAATGTTGTTCGTACGATGTCGTGCAGACTTCTACAAGATCAATTCTTCATCTTTTGCGGCGTTGGGTCGTGTCATGCTCGGCCATACCCCTGGTACTTCCTGATTCGAGGGACCTTTGAGTGAGGCAACAGTAAGTGCACACCTTTTCGAGCTCATTATGTCTTCATTCTAGCTCTTTATGAATTAGTTCCCCTACATGAGGGGCCCCCAATATTGACCCCAATATATTATAATCTTTGATATAGGGACCCCCAATAAAGGTCCCCCTGACTTTCGGAGAGCCCCCCCATACGTAAACTCCTAACTGCTTAGGCAGCCCTAGGGCGCCGCAAAATAGCGTCAGAATCAGCATCCAGGTCCGGGCAAACAGTAAGAGATCGAGGTTTCGCTCAAGTAAAAGGTGTAGGGTTCAGGGTTTGGGGGGCCCCAGCCTTGCAGGCAAGAACCTAAACAAGCATGAGAACTATGAGAACCCTCATCGCGCAACCCCTGAAGATAACATGAAGAAACAGTGTCCCGTTTCTGCACTCCAACATACAAGGCGTCGTATACACATGGGTCCCCCCGCAAAACCCGAAACCCCTAAACCCTAAACCCTCAAAACCCCAAAGCCTCTAAATTTCAAAGCAGCCCAGGTTGACGCAGGGGATCTATCAAAACAGCCTTGCACGCCTCCTGAACCCTAAATACCATCCCAAAGAGTATAGTCCCCCTTAAGTAGATAGAATATGGCTTTGGGTATATTATAACAAGATCCCCATATACCCCATATTCTATCTACTTAAGGGGGTCTATATGGTAACTTGCCAAAATAGGGGGACCCCAATATAGACCCCAAAATAATATGATTCTTATTATTGGGATTCCCAAAATGGTACCCCTAATTTTGGGAAACCCCCATATACCTATCTCCAGAAACGTTTACATCCTTCATCCTGTGGGAGGTGCCGCTGGCGGCACCCGGCCCTTCTTCTGAAAGACAAAAGCCAAGAGGGTCCAAGTACTCAACAAGTGGGTAGTTCCCCAAATTATGGGCTCCTTTTGGTTATAGATTATCTTACGGCGCCTACTTTTTTGGGTGTAGAAAAATGTGCTCTACTTTTTGGGAACTACCCAAGTAGTTACATCGGATTTTGCCGGTGGTTTTCATCATGTAGGGCTCGATGAAGTACAGCTCTACATCCCTAATTTGTCCACACAAGTTATCAGCGTTGCATGGTCCGCATTCAAAGGTATGCTAGCTACGACGCAGGAACTGATTTGGATAGCTGGCCCCATCTGTCGCGCGTAGTACCAACTTGGACCCAAGTGTACAGCAGACAAACAGTTTCAAGTTTCCTCCGGCTCCCTGAAACCCTGTGACAAGGATGGCTCAAAGTGGTTTGGGCCCATCTTGGGGATCCTGATTTTGAGCAGTATTTAAATTGGACCCTAGACACTGAGCCCGCCAAATGGAGCACAGCGCCACTTCAGACATTTGTTCACCCATTCCCCATAGTGTTTTAGTAGCCGTATAGGGAGATGATGATAGCTATAGGGTCTGATTACGGGGCCTTTGGGGTAGCCAATTCCTCTCCTCTTCTTGCATATGGTAGTTTTATCAAAATGGAGTGTCCTAGTTTTGTCCCTCGGCACCCGAAACCCCAAACGTAAAGGCAGGGTTGTAAGGGGATGAAGTTCCCTACCCTCAAGATGCTGTATGGCCGCTGCAGGGGTAATGGTTTTCCTCCGTTTAGGGAACGAGCCATTCTTGCAAGACCAGAACAGGAAACTAAATTTTGACGTTAGATGTGCCTTCCCTGCTCGCTCATGGTGGCAGGAGGCCGACAGCATCGGAATCATGTGGGAGTTTCTCAATGCACTGCACTTTTTCACGATAAGGACCTCCATAATGCTCTTCTCACTCCTGGGTATTGCAGGGTCATAGGGGCCCCCTATTCTCAACAAAATCCGAGGAGCGACAGAATCTCTGAAAAAACAGTCGGGTCACGTAAGTCCTTGTGCATCCTAGTGCGCAGGTAGAACTGGAACATGGTCTTAGGGTTCATGGTCGTAGGGTTGGGGATCTTAGGGTTTAGGATGTTAGGTTCCAGGATCTTGGGGTTTAGGGTTTTAAGGTTTGGGATCTTTGGGTTAAGGGCTTCAGGTTTCAGATTATCGTTGCATCCTAGCGTGAAGCTATCATAAGCTGTCATGCGCCGTACTTCCAGGTGCTTAAAGCATTCAGGGCATTTCAGTAAACCTTTCTGCCACAAATCTTTACGGCGCCAAACTCGCGGCATCATTCTGAATTGTAAAAAACCTCACCTTGAGAGCCACAACCCTAAGACCCCTATGGTCAAAATCCCAAAGACCCTACGATCCTGAAGCCTCAGCCCCGACTCCGCTCAAAGACGCATCCCCTTCCCCTAATATTACACCCCAAATACTGCCATTGGTGTGGGAATATCTAGTATTTGGGGGATGGGGGGTGGCTAATCTTAGAGGGAGGGGATTAAGCGCCGCCTTGAACCTTGCCGAGACTAATGTCATCTGGAGGGTGGAAAAAGTTATGGTCCTTGTCTGGTTGCCTTAAATATTTCGGTCTTAGGACTTGGGGTTCAAGATTTAGGGTTAGGGGTGCCCTAAAGATTGGGGCCGTCGTACAACATGGACCCAAAAAAAAGAACAACATTTTGGCAGGAAACCATTTGTTCCAAGACCCGCAAGGGGTGGCACGGTCACCAGATGTAAGCTGGTATGTCCTTTTAACACTGAAAATTAGGCTCATAATCTTTGGGGGTTACGTCAGGGGGCCTTTGTTTGTGGTATCTCTCAGCTAGCTTTTCCCTACCTCCGCTGCGGGTTGGGAACCTGAACTGTAGATTTCCAGATGACCCCGAGCAGGCCTTGCGACTCCCAACCCTGGAAATGACAAAAGGTCTTAAGGTATCTGCCCTACACTCCAAACGCCCCCTAAAGCCTAATATATGTATATATATATATACACTCCCAGTTTCCATTTCATTTTCTATTTTCTTTTCCATTTGATTCTAAATTATTGGGGTAATACAACCCCAACATATTGGGAAACTAGAAATGCTGAAGATGGGTTTAAAGCCAAAGGAGTCATTGGCAAAGCTTGGCTCAAAGTCAACCTTTGCCTCGCCCCGATCTGCTTCGAAAGGGCGCTTGGGGCTTTAGTTGTTCATTACCTACTAACTTGCAAACATCAGGGTTTAGGGATTAGGGTTTAGGGACTGAGCCACGGCTGCACTGTCGAAGGTGCCGGAAGTTGAGCTTCAGGCGTGACACATTCTGCAATCATAGCGCATTTCCTCAGAAGTGTGGGTTGTTGTGTCCAAAGTCTCTGGTGCATTGTGCAGCATGCTCGACATCCTCACCCTTGTCACCGGCAAACAAAACTATTTTCAAGCTCTATAAAAAAGCTAAAGCCTGTCCCATGACACGGTGCGTTGGCTACATAAGGCCAACAAGATGCTGCTCTCTACTGCAGTCATCATTCGGCTAAGCTTCAGCATGCTAAACCCTAGCTGCCTAGACTGAAGGTTGGGCCACATCTGGATCGTAACCTCGTATTGCTTCTCTGGCTTTAAGATGCTTAGACATCCTCAATTCGATAATATGTCAACGCAGTAATTTCGACGATGGCCTTGTTGACTTCCGTGGGCTGAAAGCAACACCTGCTATCGCAGCAAGCAACGTAAGCTCGTGGCAATAGGGGTGCTTCTGAAAATAACCCCAATACACTCCTAATGTTAAGGGCTTACGGTCACCAACGGCTTGAAAAAAAGTGAGCCGCAGCCCTTTCCAGAAGCAGACGATCTCACCTTGAAGAGTTCTCTCTCTCTCTCTCTCTACTTGAAAAAAGCAAGGGTGCCTGAATATGGGCTTGAAGGTACGGCGTACTGGTATTTTGTTGGTGGAATTGTGCTTTGAAATACGGGTTTCGGACCATCAGCGCGATGAGAGTGGCGTAACGGAGGCTGGCAGTAAGGAGGGTTTACACGTTCTTGTCTGGACTCGCGCGCAAAGGCCTGCGATCCAGGGGTCATTTAAATTAACTTCGGACGTAAACTGCAAAAGCCCTTACCCCGTGCAACGTTCTGACGTTGCATTCCTCCGATTCGCTTGCACCGAGAGCGTACTATTGAGCCGCGTTGGAAAGCACTTGCTGGCCAAATCGCATGGCAACAGAGTATAGGCGTGTCTCTGAACGCCATCCACTGTGCAGAGTACACGGTAAAGCCCAGTAGGCTCAGGCACCCTTGCCTTCGTAGGTGCAGTTTTAGTGGAGCAGTTGACCGGCGCAAAGATCTCGGGATGGGTGGAGAGAAGTGCTGGCTTCTTTTATGACATTTTTTGTTCAGAAAATTCTTATTGCGTTGATTATTTTCGATAGTCTGTTGCTGTTACTTAAGATTATTACTTCTGCTATACGATTTGATTAATTATCGTTTTAGGTTCATGTGCAACAGTTGTGGCAACTCGACAAGGCATGTCCAAAGGGTTGCAAGATCTGAGTAATCAACTAGGGTTATAGGATTTAGGGAGATCCAGCAGCTTCCTCAAGGGCATCGCTAGTGGGACAAAGGGTCAAAATCTAGGTTGCGAGAGGCCCCTCTGTGCAACAAGACAGGTTCATTGGATTCGCAGAAGTCCTTGGTGTATGATGCAGGCATACTTCGGCTGAGCAGTGAGTTGTCTGAAAACAAGGCTTTAAGGAACGGCGAAGGATGTCCGGCATAGAGTATTCCGCCACATGAGCCACCTCATGCGTCACAAGAAGCGCGAAACCTTAGACCGCAAGCCATACACCGAAAACGTTCAGTTTGATTTTTTATATAAGCATGTATATCATAGGGTCCTACAACTGAAGGTCTTTTGGGGTCTCGGGTAAGCCCTGCGCTCAAGTTGCTCTCAGTTAAGGGCGGTCTGTCTTCAGACATTTCAAGCTTCTAAACCCTGGCCTAAGGTCCAGATACGCAGTGCCCCAAAACCATTCAGTTTGCAGCATTTGGGAGCCTCAGTGCCATGATTTGGGTTCTTGAAGCCCAGGGGAAGACTTGGCTGCACTCCCAACGGTGCTCATGTTCCCCTACACCCTAAACCTCAGTTTAGTTAGCCATGTGGACCAAATGCATGCATGAGGTGCTCCTACAACCAGGTCAATGGAGAACAGGCTTTCCGACGCATGCAAAAGCTTGAATACTTATTAGTTTATTTGAGCCATGACCTAAACTGCTCAAAGGGGATTATATAGGGGAGTAGCATAGGGGTTATTAAGGGGGATACTAGGAGTTTAGACAATGGCTCATTTGGGCTTGGGTTGTGCCCCAAGTGCCTGCCAATTCTTTGTCTGATATATTGTGACAACATCGCCCAATACCTCTGCGGTATTGGATGTCATTGTGTTTTGGAACTGTAGCGTACCTATTCCCCTGAAACCCTAAACCCTGAACCCCTAAACCCCTAAACCCAAAATGGCTACAAGCTTTGGCCCGAGGATTGCAAATAGCTTGCATTGTGAGACCTCTGCCCGGCTCCAGCGACCCGCAGTGATGATGGCGAGAAATTCTGTGCATTGATCAAATTCCTGAACTAGAGAATTTCCGAATTTGCCATGCTGCATGCCTATTGTATATCACCATCATCCAGTTGGCTCTCTGCTTTGGCGGCTAGGTTTGCAGCAACGGATCAGGCTGTGAACACCGGAACAGGACGTCGGCATTGACGTGGGCGTACAGCGGTGTGGTCTGAAAACGCGCAAAACCGGACTTGGGCGCATTTGTGGCTTGATGCTCTGTTCCTTCATGAAGGGCCCATTTCTCTGACTGCTGCATGGGCATGCTGGATGAAGAGGTGTCTGTTTTGATTGCCGCTGATAAGCCGTGCTCCCGTTCTTTCGTTTTAGCCACCGGTCCACTGTTGAAGTCCAGTGAAGCACGATGCCAGGTGTACAGTCTACGGATGTTTAGGCGTTTTTAATGATTTTAAGAGTATGCTTTTGCAGCCGGCTACGTTGAAGCACTGCAGTGTGTAGCTTGTGCTTGAGTTGCTTCGGATTGCCATGCGCCGTAGTGGCTACTTTCCAAATCAACGCTTGTACATTCAGCTTTTCTTGTCTGGTAAACCACAATGTCAAGAGCGAGGGCTCTTCCAATGCCATTTTTCAGTCCCTTATACTGTGATCTGTTTCACCCTGTCAGCTAGCTCAATGTGGTTGGCTTTGTTTCAACCCTCATGCTTATGTCTGAAGGGCTTCAGGACAGGACAGTCATTGCCGTGCCTGCGCTGCTGTGCGATGCGTGTGTCTAAACCCCTAAAGCCTGAACCCCTAAAGCTACATAACCCCCCTTCAAAGAGTGTAGACTAGTATAGCTGATCCTAAACCGTCTACCAACATTGAAAGGGTTAGAAGGGAGCGGTGGCTTTATGGGGAGAAGCACTACCTGCGACTCCTATTCCCTACAGTTTAGTACTGACTACCTCATGATTGGTAGGTACAACGGTATAACCAATAGAGCTGTATGTCATTGGGGTTGCTAGCTGACCTACAGCTCTGCAAGGTCTTGACATGTTGAGGAATATGACTTTGGTACGTTCTGGTTGCAGTGTCAAGTTGACTTTCTAGATGGCCTCGGGAGTCCAATTTAAACAAGCAGCACTTCCACTGTTTCCGGCATGTCAAGTGCTTGCATACATGAATCATGACGAACTACTGAAATGACAAGGCTCCGCTGCGTCATTTGGTTATTTGAAGACGAGCTCAAATACAGTCCTACATGCATGTTTGAGATACGGCCGAAGGGGCTTCAGCAAGCTAATGTCAGCCCCAAACCACGAACGCCAAATCGCAAGCTAAAAGCGCTATGACCCATCAGATCGCCCAAGCAACACAAACACATCAATAACGCCCTAAGCCCAAAACCCTGAAGCCTTCAGGCCCCCCTTTCAAAAGGCGCGACGCACAACGCCTGGCTTGGACGGTTACGAATGCATTGGCTTCTAATATTTGGAAGCCCCATTACTGTCCTGCAGCTTTAGCCTGCAGTGCCCAATTCCTTGGGTCCAGGGGGTTTGTTGGAAGATTTACGACAAGTCGTGAGCCATGGTAACCATAGGACATACAACCGTTTTGTCCATCGGGGACTTACTTAGTCCCTCCATACCAATGTCAGATACCCCTCCCCAAGCCCACCAACATGTCCACCCAAAATAGGATAGGCCAATCATCCACTTCAGCATGGTGAAGGGAAGGTCATGTGGAAGACTCCATTGATGTATACCTCAAGGTCTAGGGTTCACTTTGTCATAGAGTCATAAGACATAGGCCGAATGTAGCACCGTTATGAAGTGATAGGCAGCACATTTAAGGTCAGGAGGTGGGGATTATTGTTCGGGAGGTGATTACATTTCCCAGAAGCGGCCATACATATGTGTATATATATATATACACATACACAAATGTATGTATGTAATGTAAGGCAATGTAATGTCAAATAATGTAATGTAATATAAGTAATATAATGTAAGCAATGTAATGCATGTGATGTAATGTCACGTATTTTAATGTATTATAATGTCATGCACGTAATGTATGTATTGTTTATACATATGTAATATATGTAATGTAATGTAATGTGATGTAGTGTAATGTAATGCAATGCAATGTAATGCAATGTAATGCAATGTAATGTAATGCAATGCAATGTAATGTAATGCAATGCAATGTAATGCAATGTAATGCAATGTAATGTAATGCAATGCAATGTAATGTAAGGTAATGTAATGTAATGTAATGTATGTAATGCATGTAAGTATGTAAGTATGCATGTATGTATGTATGTATGTATGTATGTGTGTGTATGTATGTATACAGTTACAGATATGTGAAGGAGTTTGGAACTCTTAAATATCAGGGGTATTTCATATTAGTATTACCAGTTTGTTTCAACCCTCAGGGGCTTAGCGGGACTCCTGCTTCGCTACAAGCCCCTGGAGGCATGCAGCAACAGTGAGATACTACAGGACGACCTGAAGCAAGGAATGGGCCCCGCCCCTGGGGGCCTTCTGTCCAGAAGGGTGGGTTTGGGGTGTTCTATGTGCAAATACTAACATCTGCTGGGTCTAAAGTTCGCCTGACTCCAGGCGCAGCGTTGGTTTTTGCAAAGTTCAGGTTTGGCCCAAGGTTCGCGAATTAACGGGGAGAGTTTGAGTCTTGTTCCGGTTTCTCTGGCAATTCAGCATCCTCAAATTTCAAGGTTTTTGTCCAAATGGAAAAGTTTCAGGAAGTAGAGCGTGTTCATTTTTGCAGACAGGAGCTTCACGCCCAGGATCGCTGGATTTATGCAAGTTACTAAACTGGTTCAAGCCTTGAGGATGTTCATGTTTAGAGTCGGAACCCACGTGAGATTTTCCAAGTGGATAGTTTGACCTGCCTCTTGATAGTAGCACTGTTTGATTTGATAATTGGTGGGGTTCATTTTTTTTGGTTTTTGCTTGGATTTTGGTACTGATCCTTGGATTTTGGTAATGATCCTTGGATTTTGGTAATGATCCTTTCCATGATGCCCTTAAGGGGCAAGTTGTCAGCCTGGCCTGGAGGTAGTTAATGAGACATTGTTTTTGCCTCAACGGTGTGCAAGGCTTTGGACGTTTCTCAAGATGAACGCAGTAAAGAAATCTGGGACCCTCTAAACGTCATGGGGTCCAAAGTACCCAACTAACAAGGCCTTAAGGTACCTACAAACAGAATATTGGGGGGTACTTGGGCCCTTTGGGATAGTCATAGGGTCCTCATGTCTTAAGGGTTGGGTAACCAAAACACCTGGTTGAAAGTTCAGGCGCTTTACTGGACTTGGGCATGCCAGAAGCCCCTGGATCACCTGAGGGCTTCAAGCTGAAGAAGCCGCATGAAGGAGAAGCAAATGGAGAAGAGCATTGGAAAATGATATGGGAACTCGGAATAGATTCATCAACAACACAAACCCATAAAACTGGAAGATGAAATGGAAACTGGGTGTATACAGGGGTTTATCGAGGGGATTTGCAAGTCCCTCTCATTGACTCGAGGCTGGAGTGCGGTTGGCCGGAATGCTGAGTTATTTTGTTGCTCTCGTCGGCCATCCATTCCTTGCGCGGGTCGAATTCCCCGTCAATCCGAACAACAGATGGAATATGGAGACAACCCAGGTATCTCCCGATGGGCCTCGCTTCCTCCAACTTAATCTTTTGGGAAAGAAGCTTCCATCCGATCTCCATCGCAACAGCCGGGCCAGCGAGTTTGAAATCATCCACATAGATCACCAACATGAGCTTCAGCTCTTTATGAAAGAATACGCTAGGCCAATCCGGCAGGAAGTCAAACCCGACTGCCGTCACCGCCTTCTCGCAATGCTTCTCACAAAATCCCCCGGCGTCTGGATGACCGTACAGTGCTAGCCTGAGTGGACATACTGGGTCGTCGGTTCCTTCCCAGCTATCCGGCCATCTCTCCCGTGGAATTCTGACCCACGTTTTCGGTCCCCCGAGTTCAGCTTGTGTATATGCCGATTCCCCGTCTGCCATCTGGATGGTATGCCCAGCCATCATGCCGTAAGCATCTGCCCCAGCAGGGACCTATCCCTCCATCACCCTGAACTCCTAAAGCCTTAAACCCTAAACGCTATCCCTTCATATGTTCTCCAGGGCCCATTCCGATCTTGAGAAAACTCCACATGTGTTCGGCCAGCTCAGATGTCTTCAGTCTTCAAGCCCAGAGCCTTTCTCTTATCTTGGGCTTATTGTCCCCCTTAGGTACATAGAATATGGAATTGACCCAGATTATAATGAGATCCTTATATACCCCATATTTCATCTACTTAAGGGGTTAAAGGCCGTTGTCACGGATGCTTGGGTGGTCTTGGGTGCCGGCGTTCGCTCGCAGACCTGCGGTCTCTCACGTCCCGAAGGCACTGACAGGCGTGGTTCCTCCTGCGCTTGCACATGGTTCGTATGCAGAAAGACATGACATGCAGCGTTTGAAGGGTCGGGATGGAAGACCGGTTGGTAATTCTCTCTGCAGCTACTACAGACACTCCTCACAGCATGCATGCCACCAGAATTGATAACGTTCACGCTGCCAGATGCTTCGGCGGCCACTTAGAAGCATCCAAGCATTTGAGGGAGCCTGCTCTCGGAATGTGTGCTCAGCCCAACACAGAGCTGGCCTGGCATAGTCCCTATATAGTCAGTATACTCAATCGTGTCCTTATAATATTGTCCTTACTTAATCCCTAGGATGCTCGCAGCAAGGTTGTTGCATTGCCTTTCCGGACAGCATCAGGCTGATCTCACAGCTGTTCTTGACTAGCAAGGGTTCAGGGTTGGGCCACTGGGGGTAGGGCATTCTAGCTTCAACCCGCTTAGTGGTGAGCGGGCGCAAGCATGTCCTTGGTGTGTAAACCCTGACGGCTGCAAGCTACAGAGGCCCTGGGAGTTGATTCACAAAAATCAAGCCCAACACTTGAGTTGAGGTATCCGGAATAAAGGAAGTAGGTTCCACAGTTCCACTGCCCATTTCGCCCAGTTGCCAACCATCAGGTTCGGGGCAAAGGCTGCCGGGGAGAGGTGCCAGTGCTAATTTATCAAACGTCGGCCCACTACCCACTTCGACCAGAAGCCCCTTTTACCCTACTTTCTTCCTGGGGTTTAGGACAGCCTGAAAGGAACAGTCTCTCCAGTTGCCCATAACCTTCGGAAGCTCGTTTTGGAACCCGAGGTTTCGAGGGCTTCGCCGGGCACCCGAGAAAACCGGTTTCCAGTTTCTTTTTGCTTTTGGGGTTCAGGGTTAAGGGTTAGGCCATTCTTTTAGGCTCGGGCTTCGAACATGGAGAAGAAAATGGAAACTGCTGCGTTGTTCAAGGTTAGCGTCCAAGATATTCGGGCCAGAGTGGACAAAGGAACTTGCACATGGGGTCCCAAAATACTGCGTGGCTAGGACCCACGTACTGCTTCTAGTGGGCTTAGGGCTTTCTAGTGTCTACGGATGGCCGTAGTTCATGCATGGCGTTTTCTGTCTTCGCTATGGTGCCAGATGTCATATTCATTGTCACAGGTTGGCACGAGTTCACTTGTTGGATGTGGGCGTTACCTTTCAAGTGCTAGATGTGTCTGGAGGCAAAACCCTTAAACCGGAAAGCCCTAAACCCAATAGGACCCGTGCTGGCACTGCGCAGCCGAGAGATATGCTGGGAAATTGTCGGCCTTGTTGTTTTGTAATTATTTGGAGCAAGTCTCAGGCTTGTCCTTTCATTCAACCAGGTAAAGAACACACCCTAACCCCTGAAGCCTCAATCGAGCAAGGGGCTCCCAGGCATGATGTTAAGTTGGAGCTTGAGGTTCTCAGCGATTGGTGGGCGATCCGCGATGATGAGGCATGTATAGGTGATGTTCTTGTAGGTTGAAAGCCTCCAAGACATGTGATTTTCCAAGAAGACTCCCCACAATACTCTTCATAGTGACCCCGTATCCTCTTGTAATCCCTGCATACCTAAGGGCCCGCCATTTTGGGAAACCCCATGTCAAGTGGGGATGGTGTTCCCTATGCCATCACTTATCACTATGCAAAAGTCCGGGGAGGTGGTTTCCCACTATATACTCTAAACTCTAAGCCCTACCCTTAGGGATCGTAGGGATGCATCGTACATCTTGAGGGCTATGAGGGATACCCTGCACAGGACCGCTTCTCGTGTTTTTTTTCATAAGCTCCCAGGTTTAGGGTGAGGCAAATACACGGTTCAGGGCTCAGAGTAAACCATTTATAAACCTCTAAACCCCAAACCCCTTATAGACCCTTAAACTTCTTGTGAACCCCTAAGCCCTAGACTGTGTGGCAGCAGGCCTTTGGCTTTTCAAACATGCCTTTGCCTTGCAGCTGCTACTTGGGCTTTGCAATGAATTGGGGAGGCTGGCAAGGACAAGAATGGAGAGCCTAAGCCCTAAACCTTAGACTCTGAACCCTACACCCTAGAAGCTGAGGCCTTGGCCAGGAGTTCTCCATGTGTAGTCCTGCTATCCGGTGTGAATTCAAGGGTTTAAAAAAAGCTAACACTGGTGTTTAGGGCGGCATAGGGTGTAGGGTTTAGAGCTTAGGGTTTGGGATCTAGGGCTTTGGGTTTAGAGGTTAGGGCTTAGGGTTTAGGGTTCAGGGTTTAGGCCCCGAGTTCCCTGTATAGTCATAGTATAGGGCACCGGAAACAGACCTCGAAATGATACTGGTAAGTATCCGGGCGTCTGCAGTAGACAAGTTGCAAGCAGCTGCCAGTCGTAGGAGTGAGGGCGCTCAAGCCTAATCAACATACCCAAACTCCCAACCCTCAGCCCCAGTCTGTGAACCCTAAATCCCTGAAACCCAAACACCTGGGGGGTGGGGGGTGGGACGCCCCTTTCATCACCGAATGCCAGGCAGCAGAGGCTGGAACAGACATGGCCTGGAGCCCTGGAGCGTATCCGCTGGAAAGTGTTTAAGGTCTCAGGTTTCAGTACTGTCCCCATCCTGTAACAGCTGGAAAAATACTTATTTTGCGTAATATCTAGCCCTTAATTTGACCCCAGTATGGACTGTTACAGGGTGGGGCAGTACCCACTTGATAGGGTTTAAGGTTTCGAGTTGGGCTCCTAGCCCCTAGAAACACGGATGGGGATGTTGGCGTGTTCATGCGGTTATGTTACAGCAATCAAATAGGGATTTGCGGGGCTTCAGTCTGTGCCCGATCTGATGCTCTGTTTTGCGGGGGGTTCCTTGCGTGAATCATGTGATTTTGTGGCGCAGGGCAAATATGCGGGGACTTCGATCTGGAACAGAGCAAAGATGCTTGATGGCGTACGTCTGCACACAAGAGACTCACCTTTTCTACTCTTTGAGTGTAGGGCTTAGGGGGTTTAGGGGGGTATAGGGTTTCAGGGGGTTAGGGTTTAGGGGCTTCCTCTCCTTTGTCACATCAAGAAAAGATCGTCGGTATCAAATCGGATTGAAGATTCGTCGCCCACTACAGCCTTCTTCTCTTCCTGGAGGAATAATGAGCTCAAGTCTAAACTCCTTAAACGGGGCTATATAGGGGTGTACATAGGGGACGGTTATAGGGGTTATTACGGGGATACTAAAGTTTAGACTATGGCTCATATAGGGATGAAGCAGACTTCAACAAGCAGAGCCTACCTTGGGGTCGGCAATGCGCAGCGAAACTAGCTATATTCTGATAGGCTATAGATGATTTCTGCAACGCAGAATGTAGGAGCCTGATTAGCAAGCGACATCATCCTGGACTATCCTCACTTATACTCGTTTATCTACAGTACAATTTAGTGCAACGCCCCTGCAGCAGCAACCTGACGATGTAAACCCGCCCAGAAGGTCTCCACAGCCATCTACACTCCCCCAAACTAACATGGAAACCCATATAGCCCCCCTTTAAAAGGACTGTAGTCTTTATAGGGCCCTTTTTGGGTTTCCATGTTAGTTTCCGGGAGGGTACTTGCAAGGACATGCCTGGCAACGACAAGATGTTCTCCAAGCCAGTCTGCTCAGGGGCGGCGGAACGGTTTGGGTTTAGGGTTTAGGGTTTTGGCTAGGAGCATATTTAAGATTCGAGAAAAAGGACTGGCTTTTGAATGTGGCAACGTGTAGCCCTAAAGGTCCATAAGGGATCCCAGCGTAGCAGCAAGAGTTCGACTTTGGAGCTTTCGCATGACTCATTCCTGCTCTCATTGGGTCAGGGTCTGGGTTAGCGGGTTGAGGGAAACCTTAAACCCATCCCTTCTTTGACGGTTAGGAACCTTTCCTTGAAGACTGTTGGGCTTGCCAACACGCTCTGTCGACGGCTGCATTGAAGTGTTCATCTACACAGTAACTTGGCAATGTCGACAACCTTACAGAAGAAACGCCAAGCACGCTGTAGGCCTTGGCCAACTAACAGTCTCCGAACTGAAGAAGACCTGAATGGCCACTGCGGTTTAGGTATTACTTGGTCTGGCAGTTGCAAAACCAAGTTATTATCAGGTAATATCTGCTAGCCTTCTTTGAGCTCTACTAGGCATTGCACCAGGTGCTTTGTAGCATCTCTACCTAGCTCCTAAAGGTTAAATCCCTATCTCGTCCCAGCTTCCATTCCTTTTCCCATGTTCTTTGCCATTTGATTTTCGAGTATTCCCAAAACATATCTGGCCTGATAGCCTTGAGAGCTGTCACTTTAAGGGATTCTTGGGCTCACTCCCTACCCCAGCAGTGCTCCCTGAGCCGGGAGGCCGGGTTTCCAAGAGGAGGGCTTTTCTAAGCCCCAAATTCTAGACCCCAACAATAAGGACCCTTCATGAGGTATATGAAGGTCAAGGGGTTGTCATTTTGATTTAAGGGGCTTGGGTTACCCAAGTCCCCTCATTGGATTCTAAGAGTCGATTTATCTCACTTCTGAGAGGCTGGGGTTTTAGGATGTATATAGGGTTAGGGGCAGAAAGTCGTACCATCCTCGAACACGAAAAAAGAGGCTATCTATGTTATGAATCTCTGCAAAGCACCTCTTTCAAAGCGCTGCTTACGGCATGTGCCAGTGGAGGTTATTGACTTGGCTTGGTCAGAATCGTTAGGGTTCCCTCCCGGTCTCTGCATAGAGGAAGTTCATGACGTGCGGAGTAGCATACAAGGTATGCCATACCCCGAACCCGAAACCCTCAACCTGGTTTATCTGGGGTGCCTTTCCACAAAGCATGGCCTTCTTCGTGCAAAGATGAATTCAAGGTACAAGTAATCTTGGGAGTTTAAGGTGTAGGGTGCTTAGCAGTTTAAAGCCTGCATACATTGAATGATTGGTTCATTCGCCTCTGTGCCCTGGACACCTGGGGCCTTTTGGCTGCTATCGAGTCAGTGTGATACGTTTTGTTAATGCGATGCTTGACAATTTCCTGTTTAAGTGGTCTTGGCCTAATCATCTTATTAGGGACTGGTTGATAGTCCAAGCCCCAGCATTGGGACTCTATGACTATCATACGCTTGTTATCAGCTTCTGAAAATGGGCAGAACAGGGAACCCCGAGAACATAGTAGGAATATAATCGGCACATATATATATATATATATACATACATATTTGTGTGGGATTCCCATTTCCTCCTTTTAGTTACCACAGACAGAGAACCCAAATGATGTGGCCTGGGTTTCCGCTCGTGCGGGCTGATGGTGTTAGGGCTCAGAACTCATGGAGGGTTCAGTGTGTAGGGTTTAAGGTTTAGTGTGTAGGGTTGAGATTTTGTTCCAAGATGTTTTTAATCGACAGTGCGTAGAACGGCTAGTGGAGTCGCATGTGCTCGGGATTCTTTTTTTGGATGCCTGCGCTTCTAACGTCTAGAGTCTAGACCCAGAAATGGCTGTGAGCATACAAAAGGAGGGTTCACCCTCGAATTCCTGCATTCAACGTGCTCAAACCGGGCAACAGTACGAAGCACCTGCAAACATATTGACCGTGAAAATTCGGAGAGGCCAGAACAGTAGTAAACATCCCTGCAACAATTCATGCTTCAAGAGTAAGACTTGGCCCATCCATTCATCGGCATGATGGTGAGTCAGGGATCTTCAGCAACACCACAGGGAATGTTATGCTGCAAGTAGGTGACGTAATTTTAGGCGATCACAAAGGACAACGTTACTTGTTCAGCTATTTGCTTCAATTGTTTCATGTCTGAAGGCTTCTTAACATTCAGGAGGAGCAGAAGTAGCGGCATGCAAGAATCCAACCCTAAACCCTGAACTAAGCCGTTTAGCCTCTGCATTTGCGACGATGTGGCTCAAGGCCATCCGGGCAAGGAAGCTCTTAGCGAAATGCCCGTGACTAACACCGGTGTCTGCTGTCACATACATAAACTCCATGCCATGCCGATGGGCATGCTCCTAAGCCACTTTGTCCATTAGGGTCTATACGGTTCAGGGTAGAGATGAGGACCGCACATCACTTTGAAAAAGCCTACCTGGCCCTTCAAAGTAGGTAGAGTAAGGGCACGTTTGAACTTGTTGAGGCGTTTTGTAAGGGTGTTTTGCGTGTTTTGGGTGCAGGTAAGGTAGCTGTTCATGAAAAGAGCGTTTTCTAAACAGTCGTCAAGGTTCAGGTTTTCGTGCCCTCTGGTTCCTTCCACCAGGGCTCCGGCCAGGGACGGTGGGATGTCAAATATGTATATGTGAAGAGTTGCAGTTTTATAGCAGCGGGGAGTCTTGTAAGGGACGTTATAGGATGGGGCACTTGGACGTAGTAGGCAACATAGTTAGGAAGGAGGGAGGGGCACGCGAACTCCAGTTCGGCGCCTGGGTTCGTACGAAGATGTGGGGTTCGTCCCACATAGGGGTACTTGTTTGAGGGTACCTAGAATAAGAAGTGTACTATGTTGGGGTCTACATTGGGATCCCCATGTCGGGCCACCTCATGAAGTCTTTGTCTCAGTGCTAGCCCAGCATAATTACTTGCTATGTATAGACTTCGGGGCCCAAGGTGCTGTTTTGCCCTGTTTGCGCCTTGGCTTTGTCGCGCCATCTGGTGTTGATGACAGTCCGTGCCGCTGACCCAAGGTAGGTCCCTTTTATGGACTCAGATCTCCAGACTCTAAACCCCAAACCCTAAGCCACACTTCTAAAACCATGTCACGATTTCATGCCTCAGCTAGAAGACTGCAGATTGATTGGGCGCTGTCATCCGAAGGAATTCCCTGCAGTTGAGGTTTGAATTGAGATTGGGTTAATATTGGGGTAATGTTGGGCTAACGGAAAAGGAAATGGAAAGTCCTGTTTCGGGTTTAGGGGTAATATTGGGATAACGGAAAAGAAAATTGAAACTACTATTTGGGGTTCAGGTTTGGGGCTTAGCAAGTGGTTCCTGTATATACACGTGAGAAGGCCAGCTGAAGAACCTTGGTCATTGATGTGGCTGCAAGAGCACCACTTTCACTTTGCATTTCTGTGGGGTGGACATGGGTCGCAGCGGACTGGGGGCCCCTCTTCAAGGTCAGGATTTTGAAGTTAACTCTTGGGAAGTTGGCAATGGTTGATCAGAGACGTGCTCATGATGCCTCAATTCCGAACAAGGACCCATGTGGCAGGAAATGCACGGAAACAATATCTCGAGTAGTGGTTTCCCCGTGCTTTTCCCTTCGTTTACCCCTGATATCTTGTCTTGCATTAGTGAGGTAGCAGGGGGAGATGACTACAACATCTTGAAAGAATTGAGGTAGCGTATTGCTGCTGCCCCCTGTCGTCCTTGGTGCGACCATTGGCGGCAATGACCGTGAGGCAGCTCGTTCATGCATAGAAGCCGCGAAGATGAATGGGATTCAGAGATTCCCAGTTCGGATCTACCCTATTTTAGGGGGTGGGAGACGACCACTTGAGGTACAAAGCCTGTGTTTGCACGCGAGATCTATCGTGATTGCTCCTGCTACTTCACACCAGATGAGCCATAGTCCAAACTCCCTAAAGAGGGTTATATGGGGAGTGTATAGGAGAGTATTACACGGGGTTACTATGGGGGATACTCGAAGTTTAGACCAAGCTAAGATGAGGCTGGAGACTTTCAAAGCTCGGAATTGGCAAGTGTGACACTGTAGGATTCCAGTGCACTCTCTCACGAGCTCAACTCATGACATCTGAGTTATAGCCTATACTCCGTGAAGTGAGCTATAGGGGCTTTATAGGGGTTATTAAGAGGTTATACTTGTAGTTTACATTATAGCTCATATCATGTTTTGGCTAGAACTGTAGTAGTTGCTTGCATGCTCCGCATGTGGCCCCCGTGAGCCTGCGGAACATTCTGCTGTATTCCTGAATGTTTGTTGTCTCCCTATTATTTACACATCTGCATGAGGTCCATACAGCTTACATCTGCTTGTTGTGTAATTTTTGTGCAATCACTATCTGCTTCCCTATGCCTTAAGCTCTGAGTCTCTTATTGCTAATCATACCGGGTCAAATGCAACAATATTTGCCGACATTCAGTTACTTGTAACCTTCATGTGTGTAGTTTCTATGCTGCATTGACCATGGTGTCCAGGTCGCGCAGCACAGACCCAGCGAGCCAATGCAAGTAGAGGCCAACAGAATGCTTTGGGAATCCTATAATTAGGGTTTAGGGTGTAGGGGGGGGTGAAGGGGAAAATAGTCCCTACTACAACCAGACGGTCCGTACTGCAACCAGATGGACCCTACTACAACTAAAAAGCGGACCCTATCACAACCGGTCCCAAAAATCACAAAACCGGACCCTGCTGCAACCAGAACACAACATAATGA
>CAJNIZ010045249.1:133932-157065 GCA_905231905.1 Symbiodinium pilosum | reverse complement strand
TTGAAATCGATTTTAAGTCAAATCTGATATCAAAATCCAGACTCATCCGGCGGTATTACTATTGCTATTACCATTATTCTTACTATTACTATTCGTGTCATTATGACTATTACTATTTCTTTTACCATTACTACCCAAACCTGTCAGCATTGAGGCAAGTGGGCAGGCAGCGGGGCGCGGCGGACAAGGCCTTGCAGCTAAGGGTTGAGGGGATGTATGATGTATGCATGATGTAGGGTCTCCACAGTTGAGGGGCCCTTTTCAGGGGGTTGCCTATAATGAGGATCTGGGATCTACATTGGTGCGCCCTCAGTTTTTGGAAGCCGCCATGTAAGGCTGTAGGTTTTTCTTGCGGGGCCAGGGTTTTTAAGCTCAGTGCGGGGAGGAACAGTTGGACTTCACGCCCTCGCGGGCTTTAGGATTTGTGACGCTGTGCTACATTAAGGATGTTTTCTATCAGCTACATACCGCAAAATACTTTCCAGCAATCCCCTCCTCCTGATAATAACCACCCGCCCCCCAAACTACACGAGATACTTCCCCAATTATGTAATGGTTCAATGTTTGAAGTCTTCGTGGTGCGGGGGAGGGGGAGGTATTCTTCGAGCGAGGGGCTTATAAGGACGATCATGGAAATGGGAAGACTACCTCAGTTTTGAAGAAGATCCGACATTTGTGCAAATGGTTTTGCTTTGCCTTACTGGTTCTCAATAAGGAATAAGGGAAGATAGTATCTAGGAACTATACTTCCCTATAAAACCCTAAACTCTAAACTCCGTAAAGCCTGAACTCCCTGTGTGAATAAGGGAATAGCTCCATACCAGGAACTTAGGTGGACCCCCCCACCCTGTAATAGTGGTATAATAGGAATATAAGAGGACCCTAATATAATCCTTATTATCCATAATAGTCACTATTACTGGGTGGGGGGGTTCCACCTCCTGAACCCTAAATCCTAAACCCTAAACCCTAAATCCTAAACCCTAAACCCTAACCAAGAACCGGTAAGTTGCAGGTGCTGCTGAGCCATGTTTCCGAGTTTTTTATGTGGCCAGGCCCTCAGGTTGAGGCCCTCAGGTTCACACTTCAGGGTCTCCTAGGGTTTAGGGGTTTAAGCAGTTAGGGTTTAGGGATTTAGGGGTTTAGGGTTTAAGGCTTTAGGGTTTAGGGATTTAGGGCTTTAGGGATTTAGGGGTTTAGGGCTTTAGGGTTTAGGGCTTTAGGGTTTAGGGTTTAGGGATTTAGGGTGTAGGGATGAGGATGAGGGTTTGCGGTTTGGGGATATGACACCAAGAATGGAGAATCACATTTGCAAAGAACATGGGAAATTCAAGGCAAATGTGTTATATCATATCGTGGTTTTATGTGAGCTATTGTCAATATCAGGGCTACCAAGGGACCATCAAGGGTGGACTTAGGGCTCCCTGTGCTAGTTTAGTATAGTCCCCAGTATGGAACCCATGTCCCTTGACTATCTGGGAAGCTGTAGCTCATTTCACTTCCTAGCAGCTTGACGTTTCCATCCGGTGTTGGTTTTGTGTTTAAGGTCCCTTGACTACAGCACATGAACCCACCCATGATCAATTACTCCAGATATGCTGTGAATCATACCATGAGCCAAGCCCTAAGGCAACTACACTCTAAACTCCGCGCCCCAAGGCAACTACTCGGAAAGCAGCAGTAACTCTGACGCCGCCCTGGATCGGCTACTCTCCAGCTACAAGCGCCGAAGCTGCACATGGCGGCTTCCTAAAAGAGGTTCTAGACGGAGCTTTTGTGGGATTGCACACGTCTATGTCTGGCTTCGGGTCGGGTAGGACTTCTTCTGGGTAAGATACCGTTTAGGGTTCAGACTTCATGGGTTTAGGCTGAGGGTTTTGCTCTTACGTTTCGATGAGATCTCGAACAGGGCTTCAGGGAGAGAGAATACCCTTACAATCCCTGAATATGTCCCCATATACGTAAACCTTCTAAAGCATTGCTAAACTCAATATCATCCCTATAAATCCTTTTGCAAAGCTGGTAGGGCTCGATTTCAAAAGCACGTCCCGTTTGCAGCAGGAAGTTGATCGTGGAAGGCGGCTACGTGGATACCAAGACGGAGACAGGCTCATGGCGCTCAACAGATTTTGTTCAGGGTTTAGGGGGCGCATGAAGGGACGTTAGCGTGCTGGGAGCAGCTGCAGTACCAGCAGTAGTTTAAGGATATTGGCGCTGGCACAGGAAGAAAGTAACGGCAAAATCGATGTGCTCGTCCAAGCAGTTACAGTCCTCAATCGTTCATGTTCGGAGGATGGGCTGCTTCTGCACTAAATTGCCATGGTCATGATGCGGTATGCACGTGGAAGCCCACTTCAAGTTCAGCTGGGCCGTTAAAAAGAAAGATTGTGTACGCCATATGTCAAGTCTTTGCACCTCTACAGTTCACTACTCTGCACGTCTGCGCCGTCGCTATGGAAGGTACAGTGCAGCTATTGAAGGCCTTTTGCCAGACGTCCCATCTAAGAGCTGTCTACAAGAAAGAAATTTCGATGAGATTTGGAGCCCAGTCCGGCGTTCGCACATACCAAATCCCAAGCTTCCAAGGTGTAGGGGCTTAGATCTTAGGGTCTAGGCTTGAAGACCGAGGGGCCGCCAAAGAGTAAATGCGAGGATTCGTTGTGTCAAGCCTACCCAAAGGGATCAGAAAGTCCTGCACTGCTGATTACGGCCCCACTGCCCTTGCTCAAGACAGGCTTCAATGCCACAGCCATCTTTCTGGAAAGCTCTGACCTTAGCCGTGCTGCAGCCTTCGCAAGGGTGCTAGGGTTTGGGCTTTGATGGGCTAAAGTTTAAGCAGCATTTGACGTAAGTGTTTTTCGAAAGCACCGCCTCTTGTTGAAGTGCCGGAGGGTCCTGTAGCGGGATTGCCCTTGTGGTTTACTGGCAAAGTAATCCATCCTCCAGCTTTGACGATCGATTTGAGAATCCCAGTTGACATCACATCCTTCTGTTCATCATCACGTGGGCGCAACATGAATCTCACGATTCTCCATGCTTGTTTTTTGATGTTAAGTCCGGGAATCTATCGACTTCAAGCCTGCCCGGGCGTGTGACCATGCAATAGTACCAACGCGCTCAAAAATAGAACTCGAGTCAAGTCAGCATGAAAGCCTTATCAGTGTGAGGACATGGGGTTGCTGAAGCAAATGTTGAAACACTTTGAGAGGCTCCTTCGCACCCAGAGCCCTACACACCCTTTCGAATATTGGTGTTGACATGATGCGAAGCCAGCGCTTTGTTGACTTCTTTGTTGGCAGGGTGGTGGCGCACAACTTTCCGTAGCCACTGTAAGGTGGCGCGTGAAGGAACTCCTACCATTTACCATATCTGCATGGCTTTGGCACAGGAGTTTATACTCGCGTGACATGCGCTGCAGATGTCCGGCTTAGGTTTGGAAGCTACGGCGCGCAGTTTGCGTTTGGAGCCTGCTTCGCGAGCGTGCGCTGGACGAAGCTTAAGCTGACGGGACGGGAGGATAGTGGGAAGGCAGCAGAAACCAAAAGGTGTGACAAGATTAATTATGGTTTAGAGTTTTTGTGCGGCATGGAAAGTACAGAATCTAGACAACAGTGGCAACATATTTCCTTAGCCCCCTTCCAGACATGAGCAAAGGGTTAAGCGGTACAATTGTCAGTATGGACCCCAAAATACTATAGTCCTTGTTCTGGGGACACCCAAAAAAGTGCCCCCATCTTTGGGGAATCCCTAGACCTAGATAAGCCTCTATACCCCTATGTGCGCATGTAGGGTTTGGGGTTCAGGGATATAGGGTTGGCATGGGTTATGTAGCTAGTAGATCCCCAGCACATCATCTGTTGGGAATATTTCACCTTTGGGGAGTATCATATTATATTGGGCGTATTTAATATCAGGGGGGTGGGCCGTTCAAATGTAAGGGGGAGGGGATTAGATAGGAGCTAGAGGGATGAAGGGTCTTGCACGGCGTTTGGGAGGTGATGGAACTCTTGACCGGACACTGAAAAATCTGAACCCTAAATTGACGGGACACTCATTCTGGAGGACGTCATTCTTCATTCTACAAGAGGGACACTCTTTGACGATTTTGTGATATGCACCCTTTGTTTGGAAATTGTAGAACTCTAGGGCTCCAGTTGCCTAAATGATGGGTTCTAGGTTCCATATAGCCCTTCATATAGTTACATCGCCCAGTAACCTACTGTTTTGGCAACTGGGAGCCTTAGGAGGATGCCTGCTGGGTTCAGGCTCGCCTTGTGCACCCGCAGCACGGTAGATTTTCTTGGGTTCGCGTTTTCGGTTCTACCTGTATTTTGAAGGTTGCAAACTTTATATGGGCCTTTACCAAAACTGGGGGGTACGTTTTTTGGAGTTCCCCCTTATAAGGACTAGAGTATTTTGGGGCCTAGATTGGGCTCCCCTTGGGAGGAATGTTTATGCCAGCCCATGGCCCGGCCCGTGGCTCCAGCCGTGTTTTGGCATTTGAAGCATGCAGCGCAAGACTTCTTCTCTTTCTACATCTTGATTACACAATCCTACGCCAATCCTGCTTGATTTCGAGGACAGAAGTCAGCCTCAGGGCCGGGTACCCCCAAGCCTTCACCTCAGGTACCGCTCGGGTTTTACCATCAACTATCGCGCGCTCTTCCCAGATGAGTTGCTTGGGAGCAGAGAATGTTGGGTCCGAGGTTGAAGGTGTGGGGTTGTTCTTGAAATTGCTGGTTAAAATTAATTGTGTCGATGGGGAGGCGTCCGGTTGGGAGAACAGGGATGCCGGAGGGCGTCGAGTTTTGCAGGATTAATGGCGGATCCCACTTCAGGATCTCTGTATGCTTCTCATGAGTAGCACACATGCCGACAAGAGGAACAGAGGTTTGAGGCTTTGTGAGGGCAGCGGATCGTGGTGAGGGCGGGCAAGACGGAACATGCAGCCACATCAACATAAGCCAAATGAGTCCCGCTGCTTTCAGCCCGTGACCCGTCTGGAATGTAACGGCAAAGCATCGGAAATGGGTAGCGGAGCTGGAGTTGATTGAATGGCAAGATGTGGAGGGGCTTCCGTTTGAATTTTGCCCGCTTTCTTGAGGCTCAAACTTGTGACCGTTTAGGATGAGGTAGCATTTCTTTGGTTTTGTTGGCCAGGTTAGGGTTCTCGAGTATCCAGGAATGCACTGCAAGAAAGCTTTGCGTCCACAAGCAGTCAATGGCCTGCTCAGCGGAAAAAAAGTGACACACATGAAGAGCCGATGAAGAAGAGAAAGCGCCTTTGGCGCTTAGGATGCCCTACATACAATCGAAGTAACGTGGTCAGTGACAAGGGCCCTTTCTTTGCACAGCTGTATATGTCCCAAGCTTCCTTTTCTTGAAATAAAGACAATCCCAAATGTGGCTGTTGCACCCCATATGCCCCTCAACCGGAAACATCTCCATAATCGCCCACGAAAAGCTATCGGTCATTGCACCTCCTAGGAGCAGTACCTAGATTTAAGAGGTCTCCCAGATCAAGTTTGTGAAGCCAAGGTCTCGAAATTATCGTGTGGATATACTGGAAGCCAGCATTGAGCAGAACGCCGTCATTTGGGTGCCTTGGCTGTGATGTGCTATCAGTGATTGACAGGGGCTAGGATCTACTTGGTTCACGGGTAGTTAAGCCGGGTTCCCGTAAGTACGATAGCTATACTTGCTTGTAACTTATATGGGTGGTTGTCAGAATTATGGTCCTTTTTTTTGGGTACCCTAAATATTAGGTGCCGTATTATAATAGGGACCCAAAAAGGGACCATAATTTTGACAACCACCCATATTATATAACTACCCATGAACCCTGAAGGAGAGGGTTTCAGGAAATCTCGGCTTTTCGATTGGCGTTTGGGTGTGTTCTGATTGCTAGGGTCCATCTATCTTATCCCCCCAAAAAATCCGGGCAAACAAGTGTAACTAAGGGGCGGCCCAGAACTTTTCGACCAAAAACTCCCCATGTAGGGATAACGGAAAATATAGATAGAAGTTTAATTTTTGGTAGATAAGGACTAAGCCGTATCAAGGTCAACGAGTTCATAGATGAGCATGTACCGATACCAACAAACACGGAAGCACACCTGAGACAGTCTGAAACAGATGGCTGTTTTGATGGGGCCTGTTTCGGGTTGCACGCTTGTTCGGGGCTCAGTTGTAGCCTTACATTTTGTCGCCCTCCGGGCCCCTCTGTCACGCAGGCCTGAAGACACCTGCCCGCAACGGTGGCAGTACTTTACATTCCGAATTTCAAGATGAAATCTTGCTGTGAACAACGGAGCTGAGTTTGGGGGGCTTATACACATCTTGGCCAAGCTTGATCACGCCCTTTAGCCTTCACCTCACAGTGACCCGGGACCTCAACATCCCCAATGCGGGATGTTAAAAACTGACTTGGCGAGGTTAACGGTGACAAGTTCGAGTTCAGCCAGGAGGCCATCCTCAGATAGGATAGGTGCCTGTGATAGCGGGGCAGTCATTTGGAGGTTCTCCTTTCAGGGGCCCTAAAACATGCATGGGGATTTTCAAAGGCATTGTGGGGCCCCCAGTGAGTGGGGATTATATAAGGGCACATTGAGAAACATCCATGTAAGAGCAGCTAAAGCATGCTCAGTAGGTAGCTGGGGAGGAAGTGCTCTTCCCGCAAGGGCCGCTACTTTCTGATCTTTTAGCCACAGAGCCTGCATGATCTGCAAGCCAGAGAATGTAGTAACTCAACTGGCAATGTCTAAGTCGACACTGGCAATGTCTAAGTCACATTAATCAGGTGCAGTGGCGTTGGCGTGTGTAGCACTGCGCAGATTTGTAGGAACCGTAGCAGTGTCATTGCATGAAGAGGAAGTCGGTATACCACGCACTCTTCTCCAGCCCACCAGCGTTACAACCCTGGCACCCTCATGTTCAACCTGTTGATTCCTTTGCTGACTTTGTCACATGACACATTCTCTGGAGAACGGGAAGCCATGCGCAAGCGTCTAGGTCAACTGTGCTGTTGGCAGCTTTGACTCATGCCCTTATGCCTTACACTCTCACAGAATCAAGCCCCTCCAGGAAAATCTGTCCGTCACCAGTCTGCCGGCCCTTCTAATGGCAGAATCTAGAGCTTCCGAAAATTAGGGGTGCCTTTCTGGGGGGCCCTTACTCTCAGGTTAGAAATATATTTGGGTGCATATTGAGGGCCTCTATGTTTGGCCTATGAGCTTCACCCTCCAACCCAGACACCTGGGATGATCTAAAAATCAGATCCCCAATATCGACCCATTATAACCCCCATATAATCCTTATATAGTTTCCCATATGGTTACAGGGGATCTAATTTTGGGATCCCTTTGGGGGTCTGGGAACTCTGAGGCCATGCAGTGTGCCGAAGATCTGCAGCGCGGATGGTCAGACATGTGCCTCCTTCTTGACCGCAGCAGTCCCAGCGGTCCAGGGAAGTGCTAGGGTTTAGGGTTTAGGGTTTAGGGAAAAGAACATGGAAACTGTCATATTACATACCCTATTACATTTCAAGAGGGTGTATATATATATATAGATTGGGGTTATTGTAGGAACAAAGGAATATTATACAGGGAGTATATTCCATTATTCCCCACTCACCCCCAGTATGGTAATCCCTTGAAAAACCCAAAGCTCTGGAGGTAGTATACTTCCCTGAAGAATCACACCGCCCCGTTGCATAATTGGTGGCATGATCATAATGTTGGTGTTCTCATCTTTGCTCATATTTCGTTATGGTGATCTCCAAAAGCTGGGATCCCCCTTCTGAACCCTGAACCCGAAACCCTAATCCCTAAATCCCTGATCCCTAGACCCTAATCTTTTGGTTCAGAACTCCCAAACGGAAACCTGGGCGAGCTCAAAAAGTGTTATTCAACAATTCTCGTTTAGGCCAGGATAACGGTACCTGCACCAGAGTCCCCACATATTCCTATTACATCCCTTTCGCTGGGTTAGGTCCTAACCCAAACTAGTGTGGAAGCCTGAGTAGTTGTTAATCCTATTCCGTCAGACTCCCTAAAAAATTATATAATACACACCTGAATATCCCGGAATAACATAGACGCTTCAAAGTTTGCCAGTCTTTATTTTGATTCTACTAAGCCATACAACTGACCCTATAACAACGCAGTTTCGAGGCATTTTTCCTTTCTCCTACTTGTTTAAGCCACAAAAGGCTATGTGTACACCTAAAACCCGTTCAAACCGACCTGATTTACCCCTATATAATAACCCCTTAGGAGGGCATCTAGGCCCCTACTTGGAGATTCAGAGCATTTATAACATGATTCTACTTTAGGAGCCCTGTAATCGTCGTATAATAGGAATATAAGAGGACCCCAATATAATTCCTGTTATCCCCTAGAGTGACTATTACTGAGTGGGGTCCACCTAAATTATACTTGTCTCAATTACAAAGGCCACTAAGTCGCCTGGTCAGAACTAGGTCATACGTTTAGGGTTTTAGGGTCTTAGGGTTTAGGGTTTTAGGGTTTTAGGGTTTAGGGTTTCAGGGTTTCAGGGTTTTAGGGTTTACGGTTTTAGGGCTTAGGGTTTAGGGTTTCGTGTAGTTACCTTGAACATGCAAGTGAGTCATAGTCTGAACTCCGAGCATCCCCATTAGCAAACCCTATGGTAGTCCCCTATAGAATCCCTGATATAATCCCCTTTAAGGAGTGGAAGCCCTAAACCTTAATTCCTAAACCCTATATAATTCCTGGATCCCTTAAGGAGTTTAGACTATAGCTCAAGCGCATCATAGCAGAAACGACGCTCTTACTGGGGAATAAGGGAACAGGGTCCCTGATTATCCCTATATACTACACTATATATTCTTGCCTTTATTCCCTACTATCACCCCATTCTATACCCGAGTATAATATAGTTGTTTCCATTTTCTTTTCCATTATCATTATATAGCCCCTATATAGCCCTATACTACAGTAGTTTCCATTTTCTTTTCCATTATCCCTATATAGCCCTATACTACAGTAGTTTCCTTACATAACCCAATAGTCCCCTAAACCCCAACTCAAGAGACACACTGCCTGAGGCTGGCAGCCAGGTGGCAGCGGCAATGATCGGCCCGAGCGCACAGAAGTGCGCGGAGCTTTGGCCAGGGCCTGAAGGGTGTTTAGGGTTCAGGTTGCTTTTTTGGGTTTGCTATATGAATATAATATGGGTGGTTATCAAAATTATGGTCCCTTTTTGGGTCCCTATTATAATACGGCCCCTAAGATTTAGGGTACCCAACAAGGGACCATAATTTTGACAACTACCCATATATATATATATCTTGGTTTTAACACATACACACATACATATATATATATACACACAGAAGGATCTTCTCATTTTGGGGTCTGAATGTGGGTGTCCCCATGTTTATACAAAGTGCCAAGGGGTATGTTGGAGTAAATAAGGCATATTGGAAACAGATAGAGGTCTGTGGGATGTACAGGGTTTAGGGGTTGGGGCAGGAAGCCCAAGATGAAGGAAAGTGCCATAGATTCCATTAGGGTTCCTAGTGCTATCTAGGTACTCCTTAACTACCTGCCTCCACAAGCATGGAAACCCCATATCGCTCCACCTTTTAAATGGGCGGGCCCCTTTGGGCTTTAATGTTCGTTTTGGGGCAGAACAAGTGTAGGGACGCCAAAGATAAGGGTTCTAGTTGGATTTGAGAGGGCATGTACAAGACCAAGCCAAGTACATTCACACGCGTGAGTTTCTGAACATAACGCATCTTGTGCAGATGGAACTCTTAATCGCCACCCCATACTCCAATACAAGTATCCCTCTACATATGCAATATATGTAATAATTTATGTATATCCCTAGGGTCCCTGAGGACCTTGAACATAGACCGAGTAAGATTATGTTCTCTATGTGGGTGCGGCATTTTAGCGATGGCTTTGTCCACGCAAACTTTCCCTAAACCACTGTATTCACTTTCTGAGAACACTAAGGGTTCCCTTTACGGCTACGCTTTCTAATTGATGCCTGAGTCAGTATCCTGACCCGTGCGAGGCCTTGCAATCTTGGAACCCTTTCAAGCCCCTAGTTGGTACCTACTGCAATTTCAATTCGCACCCCTCCCAATGAGAAAAAAATCCCCTAAACCATTTGGTGCCTCGTTGAGATTTCTTAGTACCAGGGGTGTTGGGGGGCCTTACTGTTGCAGGGGGGTCAGACAACGTGGGCGGAGCCGTGTTTGCAGGTGACCTTGGACGCTGCCTGGGCATCATTTGAGAAGAAGTACATCAGTGAGCTCATCCAGATTGAGGATCAGGCAAGCAATCGCTGTGTAGCGCTTCAGGGTCGGGGTGCTGGGAGATTTGCGTGCCCTATGACCCCTAATATTGGGATAATGGAAAAGAAATGGAAACTACCATAGTATATTGGGGCAATATTGGGATAATGGAAAAGAACATGGAACCACTATAGTATATTGGGGCAACATTGGGATTGGCCAAGAAAATGGAAACTACTATAGTATATTGGGTAGTTGGGGTCTCAAGGTTGAGGGGTTAGGGCGGCAGTCAGTGCGGGTCGCCAGTTTGCAGGTTCAGGGCTCGAGGAGTCAAAACGTATAGTCCCCCTTAAGTAGATGGAACATGGGGTATGTAGGGATCTTATTATAATATACCCCAGGCCATATTCTATCTACTTAAGCAGGACTATAGTCATTGAGACCTCTTTTGTTGCAGGCCTTGACTTGTCAATACTGATGGTTCTTGCTCTCCTCTCTTTTTCGTTACACAAAGCTCATAAGAAGTACACTGAAGTCCCACGAAAGCCATCTGACGCTTTCATCCTTAATCTCAATGCAGGCATTCCCGGACCCCCTAAAGGATCCAAAAATTAGAACCCCCCAGCTAATTTGCCCAATGTAGCAATGGGGGTCATATTGGGGGATTCCATTTGTTGGATCCTTTTGGGTGGTTTGGGTTACAAATCTCAGCCAACCCGTCATCAAAGAAACAGAAGGCCCAAGGCCCCAGAGATGACGGCTCAGCGGACATGATCTCTCCGAGGAAGAAGCTGGAAACAAGAATCGTTACACATCTTACTACTATTACGGTTATTTCTGCTATTATTCTTACTATCAAGTAGTCCTATTATTGTTTCTAGTATCTAGAGTTTAGGCCTAAGGTTTCAGATCCACATGGCCGGAGGGCAGGCAGGGGCAGCAAAGCTGGCAAACCTCTCAATTTAAATCCTCCCTCACCCCCGGGCCAGAATAGAACCCAAGTCCTGCGAAGTAATCCTCTGCCACTACTATGACTGCTACTGCTCCTTTTAAGATTTCCCGATCATCCTGAACCCTAATTCCCAGACCCCTAAACCCTGAACCGTTGAACCGCACAATCCGTGAGGCACGTAAGCTGATCGTCCAGGCGGTGGAAAGCGAGAGGCAGCGTAGCGGTTAACGGGTAGGGTCCCAATATAGGGATTACATAGAGTTCTAGGGATCATAATGGGACATGGGGTTAGAGGGTTTGACTTGGCTAGACTACATAACTGGACCACGACGCTGTGCACGGCGTGGCGGGGAACAATTGCGCCCGGGGCAGCTTTTCAAACAACCGCTGCATAGCTTATTCAGCAAGAGGATCCCAAGCGAATCTTGATTACCCTCTATAATCACTAAAAGTCTGCTTGGAGTAAACTCCACTGACACAAAATCCCCCAAACTCTAGAATGCCTCCAGAAGCCCCTGTCATTTTCTGGCCAATCGTGGGTCGACCCTCCGTTACAGGCGCCTCCGAGACCTGGAAACACGCTACGGAGAGACTGAGGCCAATCCCATCCTAGGGACATGTAGGGTCCCTTGAGAGGGGCTTACAGGAGTTATGTGTGTTTACAGAGTTTTAGGGATCATGTCGGGATGTATAGGGTTCAGACGCCAGAGATGTTATCTCAACAGTGGAGAATCAGATGAGAAAAAAAGGGAACATGAGGTGGAAACTGTGTTTATAAGGCGTTTATGGGGTCTAGGGCTATGTAGGGGAAACCCAAATTACAACTAGGTAATATCCCTTGTTTCTTGACTTCTTTCACAGCTAAGACTAGTCACTAGTCTGATGCCATGTACTTGCCTAGCTTTCTCCCAGGATTGCATGCCGTCGTCAAGCGTAGATAGTTTTGCCCTCGCGTCATGCTGTGTGTACATTTGCCAGGAAAGTGTTGGGTTCCAAGATCCAGTTTCTAAGTTTGTTTGTAGATTGTCTCAAGCAAGGCCTGTCTAGATGTTAATTTGAAAGCCTGTGTCTCTCTTTGAGTTCTTGCCGGTAGCCATAGGCTTGCACTTGCAGGTTATAGGCTTATACGAGCGAATCTTGGGTGTCTAAGTGCCTTGCACACCGAGCGTCTCCAGAGTGCAGTCTGCCGACCTGCTCAATGCAATTTGATGTGTAATATGTGTTGAGCCAGAGTTGATCATGCCCCCACTTGCATCTTGACATGTCCTGTAAGGGCCATTTACTTTGTCTAGCCATTGTCAGATCATCCCCAAAGAAGATGACGTGTGCATGCTTAGAGGGAGTTTCAACGTTTTAGGGGTGGATGCTTTTCGTGGGAAGGAGCTTAGCCCACATAGGAGCCCCTGGTTACCAGATAGGAACCCGGACACTTTTTGGGCTTGGGATTTACCTTAAGTAGATAGAAAAAGGGCAATTATATTGGAACCTTATTATAATATACCCAAAGCCATATTCTATCTACTTTCGGGTGACTAGACGTTCAAAAGCCATACCTTATCATACCTTGACCCAGACCAACTCAACATGAGCACCCCCATTCAAGTCGACTTCGAAGCTTTCGAAGGGGTAAGACACTCAAGCATAGAAGAACAAGTAAGTCTGCGTGTGTCTGTACACATGTATATGCTTGTTTTAATAGATGCGTAAGTATGCTCACGCATACACATTTTTACATGTATATAGACGTGTGTCTATGTGCACGCGCACGCATGTAAGCCAACAGATTTTTCGCAAAATTCTTCTTGTATTATAGACTTCAGCTGTGTCACGAGATTCCCTAAATCCTACACCTCCCCCTACAGGTAGCATATATACCCTAATTAAATCCTACGACCCAAACCCTACACCCTATATGCCCTAGACTGTCGTTATACCCTAAACACCACACCCTATATAGCCCAAACCCTTCCCCCTATGTACCCTAAATCCTTACTCCTAGGAGCCTGTGGCTTTCTTAAGCCAGGCATTGCTGGCACAGCCAGATTACCAATCGGAGCAGAGGCCGTGTGTTACCCAAAGGATGCAAAGACGATAGGGGGTTTCAGGTTCAGGGTTCAGGGCTAGGGTTAAGGGTTCAGGGTTTAGGGTTTAGGGTTTCAGGTTTAGGGTTCAGGGCTAGGGTTTAGGGTTTAGGGATGTTTAGGCTTTAGGGAGGTTTGGGCTCAAGTCCGGGTTGAAAAGGCAGGTTGAGGGGATTGACCATCCGTTCAGCTATTTTTTTTGCCTTTTTGGAGGTCATCCTTTTGAACAAGTTGATGGTGACTCGTGACAGTTAGGATACATGACAGTCTTCACGCGTGGCAGTCCTTGCGGCATAGCTCAGATGGACTTCCTGCCATGCAGCTCAGTTCCGGTGTTCGAAAAAGGTTTAGTGGGTGCATGTAGGTTTCCTCTGATTTAGGGATTTTCATGAGCTCTTTTTGAGGCTATTTTGCAAATACGCAGGTATAGATTTAGCAGCCCGCTGCGGTAACTGTAAGAAAGCCCCAGGTTGGTAGTTGTCCAAGGCTGTCCGAAGTACTTCTCAAGTGGAGTCTGCTGTTCAAGCTGCACGATACATGGATATGTGCCAACGTGGTGGCTTTGGCGACGCCGTACCTAGCCCCTACGTATTTGTTTCGCTTCCCCAGCAAGGGTAGCCATCTGTCGTTGAAGCATCCCAGCCTCAGCGTGCTCGCCCGCAGGAAGCTTGTCGGATGCATCTCATATTTGAATTCAGTCCTCGACTCAGCACCGCAAACTCTGGCCAGATCTCCAGATGGTTAGTTAATTGTGCCCAGTGCAAATTCTGACATACGAACCCTGAAAGGCGACAGTTATGGGAGTGGTATGTACACAACACTGATTCTGATGCACCCTCAAGTTCCTGCCTCCTCTCCACATGATGTCCTACCCTACGTAATTCAAATGCACGTCTTACACGCTGATTACATTGAAGATTCTGAAAACCATGCGGGTTCTTTGGCGTCCATGTAGAATCCTGCAAACTTCCCACGTTCCTAACATATCCTCCCCAGACCCCCAAAGGGATCTAAAACTTAGATCCCCTAGAACCATATGGGAAATTATATAAGGGTTATGTATGGGTTATAATGGGTCTATTTAGGGGATCAAATTTTTAGATCCTTCCAGGAGTCTGGGATCAGCTTACCGGTATGAGTCGCAGAAATTGGAAGTATGCCTCGCAGGCCTAGCGGCTTAGCATCTTGCATCGGGGCCGATTGCCCTTGAAGCCCTCCATGGGACTTTATAATGGGTTATGTTGGGGTTATATTAGGGTTATATGAGGGTTATATTGGGGTAATATTAGGGGTATCTTGGGGTTATATTGGGGCTATATTAGGGTTATATTAGGGTTATATGAGGGTTATATTGGGTTTGTATTGGAGTTATTTTAGGGTTATATTGGGGTTATAATCGGGCTATTTGTCGGGGATCTATTGGGGCTATATATTGGGATAATGGAAATGAAAGTAGAAACTACTACCTGTCGAGTCCACAGCAGCTAGATTTCCGGTTGGGTGCTAACATAGGTGGCAACAATGTGCAGGGACAACAGACACCGCTCGCGGCGTAAAGCATGAAGCTACAACATGTGCAAAGCCATAATTCTTCAACACCCATTCAATCTGTAGAAGCTCCAGATACGACCCTGAGATAATCCCTGTAATTCCCGCTGCCGTTTAGACTACAAGTTTCGAGACCACGCCAAACTTACTGGTTCTTAGCAGGGAATAATAAGGGAATGGCTTATGTAGGGTTATATGGGGATTATTTCCCCTTTTCAATACTAGCGACCAGTAAGCAACTGAGGTTGCGAATTTTCGTCGAAAGGGTCGTGATGACCTGCCGGCCGAGGTCTTGCAGCTCGTCAGAGAAACCTAGATGACGCATGAAATTGCCATACATTCCGCAGAGGCTCTACGGTAAGGACTCGTAGGTACTGGCCAAGGAATCTATGGAGGTTGTTGAGTAGCTATGAGCCTGGTTGCGCAAGTGAAGTCCAGTAAGAAGACCTGATGAGACACAAAAGCATCCTGATTCTGCGATCAACTGTTGTTTTAGAGTCATCTTGCAGCGTTTGTATGTGTTAGTGGTAGCACCAACAAGGTTCGATGCCGTGCGGACTATACAGCGCTGTGATGCTGCTGAGAGGAGACCTGGAAACCACTTCAGGTGATGAGCGTGGGGGCGTGTACTCTGCGCTACTCGTAATAGCTCTCGGTTCCTATAGAGGGTACACAGCACAGGGGTGGGAATCCTCACCATCAGCAAAAAGGTAGGATTCTTGATGGAGCCCACTGTCTGCAGCGCTTCGAAAGACTACGTCACGTTCCTCAGCAACGGGCTAAGTAGCACGCAGACATGAACCGAAGGATCTTCCAGCCTTTGAAAATGTAAACGTAGATCACTCACAACCCAGAAGCGCTTGAAAGTTCGTTATGTTGGATTATATTGGGTTGTATTGGGATACTGGAAAATAAAATGGAAACTACTATTAAGGGATTAAGGCGATTGAACAAGTCCAGCAGCAAAAAGGGCGTGTCCTGCTTGAGAGGAATGGCCAGAGCACCGAACTTTCCGCAGCTGCACGAACGCTCTGCGGAGATGTGGTGGAGTGATTTGGCATACATTCAGGTGCATGCTGCATTCGGCTCTTTGGGTCGTTTCCCTGTGTGGTACTGAGAGCCCATTGCTGAGCAACCACACGTGAATGCCCCCGCCTTCTAGTCACTTTCAGGTCGTTCGTGGCCATGCGTTTCTACTTGAGAGAGATTGGCAAGTGCCAAGACCTTAGAACAGCGAGCTGCATTTGCAGCTTGCCTGGCGGTGCTTGCTGCATGTGTAGTTCCAGCAGTAATTGATCACCGTTCACAATTGGGGACATCCTGTGGCCACTCGACAGAGTATTGCTTTGAACATGGTGACCTGCCACATGACCTCACGTGCCAGGCGAGGGCTGAGGCTGGAATCTGCTCATCCTCTTCTATCAGCGCAGAAGCCCTTACTTGCTTGCCACCCCGGAACGCCCCTCTCCCTTGCAGTAAACCTACTCCCTAAACTCTACTCCATAACTTTTGCTTAAAGACTGCCTCTCCAGGCCTAGAAAGGGTGGACCCGCATCTTTGCAACAATGCGGGCCTTGTCACAAGGTTGGTCGAAGCCTGGCCTGCAGCTAACCCCACCTCCCCAATAATCAAGCCACGGCCTGGACAAAACAACGAATGTTCCAAAGATGGTGCGCTCGTCAACCCCTACATTTTCTATATGATCCCCGTATATCCCCACATGAAACCTATATATCCCAATTTTTTAGAGAGATGTTATTCAGAGGTGGAGGGTTTGCCGTTTTTCATATAAAGGAGAGGGGGGGTATTCGCTATACCAAGCACGGGTGTAAGCTGCGGAGCACTCGTTCTCGTTCAAAGAGCAGCGCCATGCTACACCTAAGCAACTGGCACCTGGTAAAGTGACCAATATCTCCAGTCCATGTGTTCAAACCCCTCAGCTACATTTACATCCAAAGTGATCCGCAGACTTTACATTCCCTTACAGAAAGGAGTCAGCCTACATATAGACCCCTTTGAAAAAACAGTTCAAAGACTTTAAGACAGCCAGACGTCATGGCTCACGGATCCAGATCCAAGAATACAAACCCTAAGGGTACAAAGAAAAACTTCCTGAGCACGCCTAAAAGATGGTTTCATGTATTACTTGGAGGGTCAAGGGGACTTGGTAAGTAGGTTAATGGGTGCGTTTTGGGTTATTTTGTGGCTTCTATTTAGGGGTTTAAAAGTAGACTAAACACTGAACCTTAAACCTTAAAGCCCTAGTTCTCCAAAACCTTAAACCCTAGTCCCCCAATAAGGCACTGCAAGCCTCAGGATTGGGAGGAAAGCTGGGAGGTGGGCGCCCGCTATGTGCAGAACGAGTTGTTGCTGCCGCCAGAATGCTTTACACAACTGGGTTGTTGTTGGGGAGCTTACATTACGGTTACCATAGTAAAGGTATGGAGGGTTTAAGGTCACTATAATAAGGAAACCTTATGTTTACTATACACCCATAACTTGATTTGCGTTCCTTCACAGCAAGCCAGAGAATCCGTCAGATACTCCCCATTCCAGGATGCCCACACGGACCTTAGGGATGTTTTTTGGTTTATTCTGGTACTACACCATGGCAATCTGTCTGACCGCAGGGTCTTGTATCTTTTAAAAGGACCCAAAGAAAGGAGGCATTTATGGCCCGTATTTCGTGTCACGCAAGATTTATTTCTTGCCGGCGAGATTGCTGGGCTGTTCGGAACATCCCAGATTTTCACAACTCACTCAGTTTGATAAAATCCGTTCCGCAATTTCAGAGCTAAGGGGCTGCAGAAGTCTTGGTAGGCATTTGCAGATTTCCTGGACTTTCCTCAGGAATGGCATCTGCGATCTCGTGGCCGAAATTCGGTTAGCGCAGCATGTTGCGCCAAATCTGCGGACGATGTGCAGCTCGACGTCTTACTGGCTTGGGTAAGGTCATATAGTGCCAATGCCTGTGGCTTCATGCTAGACCTTGCCTCCTTTGCATCCTTTTGACATGCATTTTGCTGACTTGCATGCATACTGTGGCCGTAACAGGGCTCATATGAGTCTAAACTCCTTAAAGGGGGGTTATATAGGGGATTATATAGGGGACTACTATAAGGGTTATTAAGCGGGATACTAGGAGTTTAGACAAAGGCTCATATTAAAGTCCATTGCGGACAGGCATAAGCTTGACCTTTGCAGATCAGCAGTGTGTTAGTGAGCTACCAATTAGTCAATACGCAGATCAGGGATTTGTGGCTAGCATATGACATTATGAGTGGGCACACTTCCTACACCCTAAACTCTAAACCCTACATTATACTTTGCGAAAGATTCCTACCTCGCCCTAAAACGTCCTCGCAGCATCAAGTTATCAAGGGCGCTGCTTTGAAAGATACCCACCATGAGTCACTGTGTTGTTTAGATTCTTTTGTTTTACGTAGGAAGGATCTATCTGAATGTCCTGCGCCCTCAACCTCAAGAGGCTGCCTCCAGGTTACCCATGGGGTGGGTCATTGGGTATGTCCAAAAGGATGTGAGGCTTGGGGGCCCCATCTACCCTTTAAAGGAGGGTCAAATGTCAGGTAACATTAACATGGCATCCTCCACCTGGGCCCAGATGTCGGGGCTAGCACCCTAAACCCTAAACCCTAAACCCTAAACCCTAAACATTCTTGAAGCCTCCAGAAACGCACCAGGATCTAGCAAGTTCAGCCCCAGCCCTTGCACCTCAAAACCCTCTAGTCTTAAGTGTTCCAGGGATTTTTCAAGGTATGTCCAAAAGGATGTGAGGCTTAGGGGCCCCATCTACCCTTTAAAGAACGACGCTATCATTAAGCCATGATCCATGGTCCTTGAGCCGCTAAATAAGCAAGATTGTAGCCCCAAACATTAAGTGTTCAAACCCCTGTATATATAACCCTGTCATACCTATGTTCTACCGCTGGTGCTTTTAAAGCCAACACAGTCCCTTGACATATGGTGCGAGGTGCGTTTTAGACCCTATAATCTGTAAACCTATAGTATGGTAGGGCATCTGTCTCTTGAGGCGAGGAGTGCGATGTGGACCTGTTCCTGGTGATGCCGCGTGTGATCTGGCTAAGGGGCCTGATAAAGCCACAAGGCCAGATACAGGCAGCTCGGACATCAGATTGGATTTGTTTAGGAAGCCTTGAGGGGACTCCCTTCATGGAAGTCCCATAAAGGAGACCGCCTGCGGCCCTTCAAATCCTTAGGGACGGCTTAGAATTTGTCAGGAGGCCTTAGGAGGTGGTAGGGAACGAAGCTGAAGGCCTTTCAGTCTGTAGGGATGAGGGACCTTTTTCCGGTCTTTCATGGAGCATATGCAGGGGCGAGAGTTCTGCTGCATGAGCTATAGTCTCAATTCCTTTAAGGACGTTATATGGGGGACTCTTATAGGGGCGTTGAGCAGGTAAGGGCTCGGGGGCTACTATCGAGCTCCGCGGGAGGTTAGGATGGGAATATGGGAAGGGAAAACAAAATGGGAGCTGTTACAGGGTTATAGTGGGACAAAAGGCATTCATGAATGCTTCTATAAACTCTTCAAGCCAGGTCTTCAAGAGCTTACTGCCTCATCGGTTCCTCGATCCACCGTTGATTGGCGAAGCTTGGAATGTGGATACCGAGCTAGCAAACTTCGTGGCCAGACTGCAGCTTTGCATATACAACCATATAAAGGTTAGGGTTGGGTTTAGGAATTATAAGTATAAAGGGCAGCCGAAAGGAACGATAACTTTGGGCAACCTCCATGTTGAGGTAGTTCAAGCCGCATCCCTTTAACAGGAGGGCTGGCTGCTTCAGCCTTCTCTTGAAGTACAGGGACCTCCTAGAGGGGATCCAGCATCATCAACAACCCAGACATCCCAACACCCCTTAATTATGGTATATACCCTAAATCGTATTAAGGTCCCTAATATGTAAGCCATGTTCCTGAATCAAGGGGTATTGGTCTCCTTGAAAAACCCTGATTGCTGTGATTTGGGCGTGCGTGCTAGCAGATCGCAAGCTTGCATACCTAATCCCTTCCCCCTAATATTACCCTCCACCCACCTCCCCTTTTTTATATTAAGTACTCCTCATTGTGGTAAAGTATAGTATCTTAGGAGTATTTAATATTGGGGGGTGGTGGGGGGCTTAATATTAGGGGTGGAGATTAAACCTTGAGCCCTAAACAAAGAAGGGGCATGGGTGTTAAGATTCGAGGCCTCGACAGGGTGACGAGCTTTGGGCACGAGGGCTTATCCCAAAGCGAGAAAGGAAGGACCCCATGAGGGGTCTCCTAAAACTAGGGGTACCTTGAAATTGATTTATAGGGGTTATATGGGGTCTATATATATGTATATATATATATACAGGGTTTAGGGCCTCTCAAAATTCGGGGTACCTTTTGGAGGGGGGCTTTCACTGTGATTCTCGTATTTTGGGGTCTATATTGGGTTCCCCTTATGTAAGGAAACTACCATGACTCGACCCGTCTTTTAAAGTACCCTTTCATGGAGATAAGGGATTATATAGGGTTATATGGGGTTATATCGGGTTATATGGGACTATATAGGGTTAGTACCGGTTTCGGGTTCCAAAACCTTCTTCACATGTGTACAATCATGTACAACCAACTGCCGGAGGGTTGCCTTGCAGGGTTGCTGGGCTTAGACAAGTCTTCGTCAGGAATCTTGGGCGGTACATGCGTAAATTGATCCTGTGCGTATGCATAAATTTGCCTATGTATATGTACACACGACCAAAGAACAGGTGCATGCGTATGTGTGTGTAGCATGGAGGGGAGCACCTGGATATGGTATCGGCCCGTTGACAGAAGTGATTATTTGGAAAGCCCCTGTATACTTGCCAGTTACAAAGCCCCACTAACCACCAGTATGTAAAGTCCAAATAGGAAAACACTCAAACTCTGACCGGGTTATAACATATGCCCCCCTCCCTATGGCTATTGCTATCACAGATAAGATTAATGTCTCCTACTTATTAGACCTGCCTGAACCCTATAGAAGCTTAATTAAGTCCTGCGTATATCCTCCCAGCTTCCATTAGACTTTCCATGTTCTCTTCCATTTGATTCTCCATAACCTCCATTAAACCTTATATATATATATGTAGTTCTACATATACACATATATGTATAGCATAATATGCCCACCTAACTCTACTGCAAAATGTAGAGTAAGGTGGAGTTCTTCAGAACCGTCTACGGGACGTTGATGAGCAACTGGCGTTCCGCGGCACGTGTCTCTGAACGCGCGGCCTGGGAACTTTGGCGAGACAAGGTTATAGACCCCTTATGTAGAGAATCAGGGTTTACGGTTTGGGGTTAAGGGTATAGTTTCCCTTAAGTAGATAGAATGTGGGATATATGGGGATCTGATTATGATATTGGGCAGTTCCATGTTCTATGGACTTAAGGGGGAGTATCTACGGTTTCAGGTTTAGAGGCTCTTATGTAGTTCCTTCTGGGGCTTGTTATGGATTATTTTACGGTTCTATAGCATACCACCCGAAATCACAAGTAAACCCTGTGGTATGCGCCCCTCCAACAAACTTGGAACTTGCCAAATTCAAGCGGCCTTTCGGGACCCTTCGTGGGTATCCATGTTAGTTGTCGGGACTGTGCCACATTGGGGTGATTTTAGGGTTCTATTGGGGTTATATTAGGGTTATCTTGTGGTTATATTGGGGTTATAAGGGTTACATAGATCTTTCCTGACCGCTTTTTTTTTGACATTATTGCATCCGTTACCAAGCTTTTCGGTAAGCAGGGTCAGGCAGGAGTCTTGACCCCCTTCATTAGCACAGAGTCCCGGAGGTTTTATAAAGGTATAGGGTCTGGGAGAAGTTGTCGAGCCTCATGAAGCCTCGGGCAGCATTAGAGATTTTTCTGCGGCATCCATGCAGGAGCTGCGGACATATACAGGCGTTTCAAGCGTGGAAACTATCTCAAGCTTCAAGCCCTTATAAGCCCTTCATAGGAAAACCCTTGCAGCCCAGGAGATTCTTGTGAAGCGGGTCCGGAGCTTACATTGACATGGCCAGTCACTACGAGGGCTGCGTCGTGGGGAGTGTTTTTTCTTATTTGAGCTTCGAGTCCCGAGCCTATGAGTTAAAAGCTGCCAATCCGTGTTCAATCTCCGTACGACCCATGGTGAGTATGCCTTCGAAGGTTGTCAACGGTGACAGCGAGACAGAAAAGGAGGACATCGCTGCCCAAGTCAAAGCCAGGCATTCTAAGAACAGTAAGTTTTAGTTGCTCCCATGTGATGACCTCGATCTACTCAGCAGCAGCTGACTTTGTACAATCCCTGGACAAGTGGCATTATAGCTTGGCTTCAAGCTGTGTGTAAATCTGCTGCCGCATCTTAGCGACTTTGCAGGTGCATGCGCTGCAAGAGGGTTGTTCTGAGTCTTAGTTGTAACATTCAAATGCTCAGGAAAAGGTTCCTTCTCCTTCATCTTTGGGCCATCCCTAAAAAATTCCAGAGCTCAACGCGAGGGCCATAAGATCACTCCTGCCCAAGTGTCGGGCGGCAGCTGCCTGTCTTATGCTCCAGTATAACCCCAATATAACTTTTATAACCCCAATATAGCCCTAATATAACCCCAATATAACCCTAAGATAACCCCTAATAGGACCCTAGTATAACCCCAATATAAGCCTAATATAACCCCAACATAATCCAAATATAACCCCAATAAAACCCTAATATAACCCCAACATAACCCCTGTTGCTTTTGCAGCGGCTAACGAGTTGCACCTGAACCATATCCCTATAGGAGCGTCTCAGGCCTTTAGGAAAAACAAGAAGGTCTTATCACAACCAGCTATTAACTTCAGGGACAGCAAGATTGTCAGAATCGATTTGTATTCCGAGGGAAGGCAATTTGATTCGGTTTTAGGAAACATGAGTTGTAGTACGGACCATCTTTTGCCAGAATACCAAGAAGTTGATTTGAAGGAGAGCACCTCTGACATTAACACCCTCGAATCACTTCAGGGTATACGGAATCAGAAACTCCCAAATCATACAGTGTGGCTATGGCTTTTCCCAAAGAAACTGACGAATCGGACAGGGCCAAAGGATGATACTTAGCTATGATTATTCCCGAATTTCAGGGCACAGAAAACATCAAGGAACCAAACAATTATGAAATCATACTTAGCTATGATTACGCTCAAAATGTCAGGATACAAGGAAGTACTTAGCTATGATCCTGGTGCTTCCTTTGATACGTTT
>CAJNIZ010045249.1:85730-123445 GCA_905231905.1 Symbiodinium pilosum | reverse complement strand
GAGGGGGGGGTGGGGGTGGGGGGGGGATTTATTAATGCGAAGTGAACATTACTACGACTACTAAGACGACTACTACTACTACGACTATTATTTATTATAACGACGATGCCAGTGCCGACGACCACGACCACTATGACGAAGACAACGATGACGGTGACGTAGACGTACTAGGATTAGGGATGGGAGGAATAGCAAGCGTCGTCGAGGTAGGTTTTGTTGAAAAATTATACGTACTTGTACGTATTGCAGGAATGTTTGCGAATATCGTGCGCAGGTTTTGGAGGTTCAATGTCGGAGAAGGGTGTTGGACATCGGCGAGGGCATTTGGCGCATGAAGAGTCAATCGCTGTTTACATGTTCTGTCTGGCAGGTAAACTCGCTGCTCTAGAGCGCTCGTTTCTTAGGTTGTGCAGCTGGGCCGTTAAACTAGCTTGTCGGCAATCAGCCCCAGGAAGCTCGAACTGTCGGCTTTGGCCGCTTCCTAGACTTTGGGGTTTCCAGCTGAAAGAATGCACACCGGATTTTGATGGACCTAAAGGTGAGAAGGACCGTTAAGATGTAGGAACCACGTAGGCCGAAGTTGACCTTGAGCCCGGAATTTCCTGGTGCACCAGAGTAAAGTTGTGGTGCTGTTTGAGGCCTCGGGGAGTGGCTATTTGTCTAAACGCTGATTCTTCACGCATTGGGGTTTAGGGTTCAGGGTCCTAAGCCTTCGACCCTGAAACCTTTGCATCTGAAAGCCTACAGCCCAAAGCCCAAACCCTCAAGCATTGAATTCCTTTTTCCTTTGGCCATGGGAGTGTTGAATCCCTAAAGTCAGCCTTCCTGCCTTGGGGAAGACCTCAAGCCCGAAATCAGCTTTCCAAAAGCAGTATCCTCATAATAGAGGCCCCACCATTTAGAATCCCTGAATTTTGGGAACTGCCAGCACATATGGGGACTGCAGGTGCCACCTTGAGGAGCTGAATCAGCAGCACATCACTGGGACTGGCGAACACCTGGTCGAGGCTCAAGTGTATTTTGTTCAGTTCTTCAGGGTTTTAGGGTCAAAGGATTCCTTTAAAGAGGTTATAGAATGACTAGGGCTCAGGATTTAGGATTTAGTGACATACCTCTTGAGCTTCGAGGTGCTTCCTTTCTCGCTACATCATGGAAGCAACAGCGTTAGCAACCGCGTCATGAATTCTTTTAGCTGGCGTTGCTGTTTATCCGCCGGAACGTTTTGGCGGCAAAAGGAATGGGTTCCTTGAGGCCTTCTGGGTGACCGGAGGTTAGTAGGGAACATGATAATAGATTGTATAGGGATACAATAGAACGACCATGTTCCCCGAATTAGTCCCTAAGCTGGGTTAACAGGGAAGATGGACAGCTGCAATTTGATTTGGGTACTGGGGTGGCATTGGAGAATATGACTAGGCTCACTTACTCGCGCTGCGATCTGTCACGGGTAATCCAAAACATGACCCATGTGATTACATGCCTTTGAGGACCTCAACTCCAAATGTGATGACGTTGCGCTTCGTCGTGATCACTGAGATTGTGTACTCCTCTTGGTTGTCCAATGTATGGGTGCTCAGTCAGTATGCTATTGTTGTGCCCGTGCAGTGGTGGCAAGGACCATAAAGAGCCCAGCTGTAGAATTGTAAGACATGGATTCGGAGTTTGAGCTTTTGGGTTTACAGGTTAGTTTGTGTGTCTCGGGTTTTTGGGGTTAAGGGCTCATTATTTCATGCCTATACAGTTCGGAGTGTTTCGCGGGTCTGTGAAGCACCTGGGGCGGGAAAAGCCGCATGTTTTGGGAACCAAGACCTGTTGAGGTACAGCACCCTGCATTGAAGGCTCAGTGACCCTTGCCAAGAAAGTGTGCTGCATGGTCAGGTCTTTCGATCACAGCACAGATGCCGGCGGCAGCCCGAGCACTGTTGAGTTTGTTTTTCTCGGGCCAGGCTAGAGGGGCATCTGCGGAGGTGGCCCTTGGGAGCTAGGGCCATGCCTCTCCCTTTTTCTGGGACGGCACAAACTTGAGGACCTCCAACGCTGACTAACCTGAAGCCCAATCCTTCACTTGACACATTCTCCCCTTAGCCTAGTTTGTGACATGATTTTGCGACAAGTGGCAGTTGAAGTAATCTTACCTGCATGTGGGCCTCGCATGCCTGTGAGCATATGGTACAGCGCAAGCTGTGTGGTCTTCGCGGGCGTGAACCCCAAATTTACACATGGGACCCGAATTTTGACAATGTCCCATATGGCAGGTCTGAAAATTAGGGGCACCATTTTTAGGGGTTCCCATGATAACGGATTATAGTATTTTTGGGGTGTATATTGTGGTTCCCGTGTTTAGGGAAACTACCATTTATCCACCCTAGACTCCTCAACATTGTCGCAGTCCTCCCGGTTAACAGAAAGCAACAGCCAACAACCTGCACATGCTCCCGCACAACCTAAACCCTTAACCCAGAACCCCAAACCCTAAACCCTAAACCGTAGCCCAGGTCTCGGCTGGAAGATCTCACCAGCAAGCAGCAGCGACAGCTACAGGCCTTGGAGGCGGGCAGGGCCAAGATACAGGAGGCAAAACACTCCGCTTATACGATTTAGAGTTCAAGGTTTAGCGCTTAGGGTTTAGGGCCAATGTTGTAACCAACAGTCCCTGAAAACTTCTGCTACCACAGATAGCACGATAGTTTCCTGGTAGGGTGGGAATGACTCAGCTGATGGCCCCATTTCGTTGCTTCGCAGGGATTACGCAGCTGGTTAGTTCATGATTCTAGGCATAAGTGAGAGATTGGACGAAGCATCTCGCATCTCCACAGCCCTGGAAACTGTAGATCGTTGTTGGGTTCTAGGAACAGGCTTCAGTATCGACGGGTGCTCGTTGACATGTTGATATGCGAGACTTCCCGTCAAGCTAGCCGCATGTCAAATCGCATCTGCGGCTGTCAAAAGAAAAACCAGAGCCGGTTGCTAGTTGGCTTGCGGATAGGAGTTGTTGAGGGGGCAGAGATTCTTCTTGCTGTTCAGATGTGACTTGCGCACCCGTGCCGACGCTCCGAACTCCAGCAGTCGGAAGTAGTACAGTGCCATGGCAGATGTTCGTTTGCCGCTTGAGGACGTGCAGTCCTCGAATCAAGACGCATGTGCTCCCGTAACTGAGACAGAAGCATGGTTAACTTGGAATGCTTTTGATTTAAAGACCGCCCTCACAACAACGACGTGGGAGAAACGTATGGCTGCCAAAGATTTCTATGTTCTCATTACAATTTGGTTTTAACAGCTTTCGCCTAGTCGTTTTGAATACGACCAGAACCACTGCCACTACCTCTACCGCTGCCGCTGCCACTACCACCTACCACCTACCACCACAAAAACAGTAGAAGTCCCATAGACGCCGAGAATGGCGACCCCAAACATACCGGTCTCCCCAAACTGCGGAGCACCAAATTCTGATGTTGGACCACGTTTTGCAGAGGTTTTTCCTCAAGGTCTTGCAGGATTGTTTCTAGCTACATCAGTGCTCTAAATGCGCATCCCAGGAAGCAGCAGCCAGCTACGAGGTCGCCAAAGTAGACAACTCCATGTTGAAGACATTGGTGGCCGAGGCAAGCGAGTGCTGTTGATGGTCTGGGTACCCCAGTAGTACCATTTGAGCTGTAGTCTAAACTCCTTAAAGGGGGTTATATAGGGGATTTATAGGGGACTACTATAGGGCTTATTAAGGGGGATACTAGGAGTTTAGACAATGGCTCATTTTTCCCTTGTGGCTTTTTGGGCTCCTTATGAAAACTGAACATCAGGAAGACTGACACCCTTAGGATTCTGGGGTTGCTGGTGAACCCAATCTGGTCTTATGTTCAGTAAACATTGAGAGGGCTTCCCGTCCAGAATGTCGCCGGGCTCGGAGTTGTGGGCGTCGGGTGCAAGAGGGGTCGGGGTTTCAATTGTCCTTTTGCGTCAGTAGAGTACCTGAGTCTACCGGCCAAATGAGCCATTGTCTAAACTCCTAGTATCCCCCTTAAACACCCCTATAGTAGTCCCCTATATAATCCCCTATATATCCCCCTTTAAGGAGTTTAGATTATGGCTCAAATGACATAGAACCCGCTATGAGTACATTTGCAGAGAAGCCATCCTTTGAGCTATAGTCTGAACTCCTTAAAGGCGCGTTATACAAGGGATTATATAGGGGATAGCTATAGGGCATTGTTAAGGGGATACTAGGAGTTTAGACAATGACTCATATAAACCCTGTATAACTCCTAAATAGCCGTTTCCAATTTTCTTTCCCATTATCCCAAGATAACCCTATATAATATATGCCCTATAATGCACATTTGGTAGTTTCCCAAAATTAGGGGCACCCATCCCAAAATAGACCCCAATATACTACAGTCCTCATTATAGGGACCCCCAAAATGGTACCCCTAATTTTAGGAAGCCCCCATTTGGAGATAATATACCCCAATATAACCCCTACATAATCCTAGTTGCCATTTCATGTTCCATTTTCTTTTCCATTTGATTCTCCATTATTGGGGTAATATATGCCCCATATGCTCATTTGGAGTGCAGGGGTTTGTGGGGCAAGGCGAAGCTCATGATCAAGCAGGAAGAGCCAGCCAAGCAGCATAGCAACCATCTGGATCAGCTGCTGGGAACAGGAATCAAGATTTTTGGGTACCCTAAACCCTAAACCCCTAAATCGGGGCAGCAGTTTGATGGAGTCCAGTAGATTTGTGATTTGACCCGGATTCTAACCTTGCGATGCTGTATGGCCATGCAAGCGGCAAAACCCCTAAATCCTAAACCCTAAACCCTAAAGCCCTGAACCCTACTGTTTTGGGACTCCATGGTTTCATGGCTGTACGGCCAAGGTCGCAATCCCCAAAAGGTTGCCAAAATATAGCCCATATGTGAATCAATAGTTTGTCGGGGTTGTTAACAAGGTCCCCAACCCAGGGTACAACCCCAGGGGTACAATGCTGAATCGCTTGAAGAAAACGCTCAGGGTTCAAGGTGCGGGAAGTAGTGTATCGCGTTCATGGTTTAGGCTAGGGATCATGAATTGGGGCTTAGGGTGCATGAGGAAGCTTCTCAAAACTGCACACCAAAGTCTTCATTGAATCCCATGCAAGGTTGGGGGGGGTGGGTGGGTTGAGCTGTTTGTTTAAATTCCCAATTGGGGTGGGCAGGGGGCGGGGTTCCAGAATGAAGGGGTGAGTGGCCCTCTGGAATGTTGAATGTTTCAAGTACCTCTATGGCTCCAAAGCATGACTACTGCTTATAAGCATCTTGCAACACGCCCTACAAGCCGGCCAAAAGTAGAATACAGCCTTGAAGCACATTTGAGGTACAGTACTTTATATGTATAGAAGAGCTAGAAATACCGGATATACTGGATCATTTATACCATTCGGCCAGAAACAGCTGCGCTACGCGGTTTTCGACTCAGGGTTCCCAGAAATAGGGCGCGGGGTAAACGCCCAAGTTATCACCCGGTAACGACTTTTTATCCCGCACAATGACTTTGTTGAGTTATGGACAACACCAGTGTTTCGTAATACCCAAGAAGTATGAACCACCGAAATCCGTCTTTTGTGTGTCACTGTCCATTTTCTTTTGCATGTTATCCTCCATTATTCGGGTGAGTAATATCCCTAGGCCCTAAGCCCAATCTAGTCCTTGGATAACCGTACACAATCGCTGTTTAGCTTTCATACGGCCCCCACTCTGCAACAGTTGGATACTATTGATAGTAAAGGTACAAACAGCCCTTAATATGACTCCTAATATAAACTGTTACAGGGTTGGGGCAGTACCCAAGGTATAGCCCTAATATAAAAAATCCTAAACCTTAAACCCATGTATATAGGATGCAGGGGCCTTTGCCAGTTGCAAGATGATGCGGGCTAAGCAACCTCGATTCCCATCGTAGGTAGTTTGGGAGTTTAGGGTTTAGGGTTTTAGGGCTTAGGGTTTTAGGGTTTTAGGGTTTAGGATTTTAGGGCTTAGGGTTTAGGGTTTAGGGTTTGGTTGTTTGGTTGGGTTTCGTACTGGGATAGCCACGCAAGTAACTACGGAAGAGGGTCTAGGTAGCATTTGGATCAGTTTCTTGTTTCTCAAAGTCGTCCTTTGGGTGCCGGAGTTTACAGGGAGGACTGTTGGGCCAAAAGTTGCCATGTGAGCCATAATCTAAACTCTTCGAAGGAGTTTTATAGGGGAGTGTTATAGTTATAGGGCTTATGAAGGGGGATACTAGGAGTTTAGACTATAGCCCATGTGGTAGTTTTTGAGCAAGAGGCATTTTCAGTGTGTCTTTACGCGAAGTTTGCTCGTTGCTTGTTGCTGCTTCTCAGTTTTCAGAGCTACTATTCCTCGGGACCCGACTTTGGAGGAGTTGGAGAGTATTTACAATTTCATTACATATAGCCCTAAACATGACCTCTAATATGGTCTGTTACAGGGTGGGGCAGTACCCATAATTCCGTAAACATGCAATGAATCTTGTTTCAAGGTAGCTTGGGGCTTGAACCTTGAACCCTGAACGCCTCAACCGCGTCTGGAAGATTCAGGGGCCCCGCCATGCTTAAGCATCGCGACGCGTACATACCATCTAGCAAAATAAACAGGCAACATAGTCCCGGCCCACAGCCTTATAGTCCCCCTTAAATAGATGGAATATGGGGTATGGAGATCTTATATAATATGCCCAAAGCCATATGCTATCTACTTAAGGGGAACTGTAACCCTGACCCCATGCCACCGGAGCTTAGGAATGGCAATGTCAGTCTCATCAAGGATCACAAGGCGAATACAAAAGCAAAGGAGCTTAACGACCGCAATGGCCAGAAGCTGTGCTTGAACCAGGCCACCTGAACTCCAAAAGTATGTAGAATCATAGCTTTTTGGGCTGTTTTAGGGGGGTTGTGGGCTCTTATTTCACCTACCGTTGGGGTCCAGGTAGTTTTTGACGCTCAAAGGCCGACGTCCTGATAATTGTCGTGCGTACTACGGCAAGGGTATCTGGGTGGCTGTCAAAATTATGGTCCCTTTTTGGGTACCCTAAATATTAGGTGCCGTATTATAATAGGGACCCAGAAAGGGACCACAATTTTGACAACCACCCATATGGCCTGTGGACCACGGCTGGTTCAGTGGAGATACTTTGGTCACGATGTTCTTGTTCTCTCTAGCAAGGTAACAACCACTTAGGAGTTTTTTGCACCGCGGCTTCTGAGAACCTGATTAAGGCCCCCCCGACTACCATCCAAGCCCGTCAGTCACCACCAAAAAAGCTCAGGAAGGGCCGTGGCAGCGCTACAACAGCAGCAGTTGCTTGAGAGCAGATGGGTAACTTTTGCTTACAGGGAGCATACAAGACCTTACTCATGCTGACGGGGCCGGGCCCTCCAGGCCCTTCCATTTGAACCCTCAAATCTCCCAGTATTTCAATGCATGGGATAAGGTGACTTCCACTGACACGTAAGGGCCAACACCAAAATTCTGGAACAACAAGTCGAACGGCGCAGCTGCGTTGTACAATCACATCCTTCGTGCCAGCAGAGATTGTTGATGCAGTTGTCATGCTGCGTGGTCAGTCCTTTTTCTCGATGTCCTGCCCTACGCAAGGCCCAAAAATAGCTAGGATTGAGCTTTCAATTGCACAAGCAAACGCCGAGAACATGTCCAACAAAGCTCAGCCTACAATGTCACACCTGGCACCACTAATGTAGAGGCCTAAACTAAACCATCAGGTGGGGCTGGGATACCTTATGCTAAACTTGTTTGACTACGACGGATAGTACTAGCAACCATTCAGGCTTCAACAGTCTGCCCTGGCGAGTAAGGCTGCGAGCGGTTTCAGCTTTGCATCCACCGCAGCACCAATGAAGTCAGAAAGCAGCGGCCTGGCGCGTTAGAAATTTTGTGTCATTCGTTAGCTGCTCGTTAGTGAGCATTGCAAGGGTAGTTCTGAAGGCAGTAGTTGAAATGTACGGATTGTTGGCAGAGGTAGTGTCGACCTGCTAGTTGTGTTCTGGCTGATTTACGCTGGCTTGTTCTTCACGGTGTGGAGGCTTCAACGGCCCGTTCAGATTTTCCATTGAGATGGGCGGTACTGGTGCTATGACCACGAGGATAATAGAAGCATGAGGTAGCTGTCCTTGTGTGCGTGCCCATGCTGCTCACTGCTGCTCACTGCCACAGCCGCCGCCTTCGCCGCCGACGCTTCTTCTGCTGCATGTTGCTATTCGTGTGGTGTTGGTGTTGGTGTGGCCTGTATAGCCACAAGCAGTAGCACTGCTTGTGGCTCGAGCAAAAAAACTGAAATCTGAACTGCCCTGGTGATGATGACGGCGGTGATGGTGCCAGTTGTCAGTGAAAGCAGTCTTGCCCTTGGGCGTGGCCACTTGTCCTTTGAAGTTGTCCATGCCTCCATACCCCCCATTTCAGCATCAGTAGGCAGTGCCGTACAGGCGCTTAAATGATGACCACCGTTGTGGTCATGGACTGCTTTTATAAAAAGAGTATAGGGTACTTCAGATGAGCCTCAACATGATATTGGCAAGTGTTCAGGTCTCTACGGTAGCTCAGTGAAAAGTTGTGTAGATAAGGAGCTATAGGCCGCAGCCTACAAGCGGTGAACCCTCCTCTGGCAGGTTTCTTCCTTTGAAATGTTGCCCACACTTTGCATAGCCCGTCTAGAGCCTAAGGAATGTACATTTTGATGTCATTCCTGGTTGAGCTAGCTGCCGGCTTACGTTTCACGTCCGTTCAGCACTTTTAAGCCCTAAACTCTGGAACGGTACTCCGAGTTGAGGTGTGAGGTTTTCTTCCACTTCCAGCAGGGAGGTCCAGGATCTCGCAGCAGCAATGCTCGGGGCTTAGCATTTTTTGCACAGGGTGATGCGTTTGTTTTATCGAGGTTAGGTAAGGAATTCGAACGTGCACTGCTCAGCGAATCCAGCGGAAGCATCCTTCAACCATTCTCCCTCCCTGGAAGGCCTTTATTAATCGGATTCAGGATTCACAGGGCGTCTTAATCCATCAGTGCCGGCTAGCCCTTGTATTTTCTTAGCCCGCCCGAAATAACATGAATCTGCCAGATTGCTGTCCAGGAACTTGAACTAAGTTACCGCAATGTGGATTGCGTGAAGCAATACAGTTTCCTCATAATGGTAGCTTAAACTTAGGGTCCATATCTCTTTCCATTTGATTCCCTACTGTTGGGGTGATATACCCCCCAAACCCTATATAGTCCGCATCTAACTGCGTGTAATCCCAGCATAACATTCCCTACATGAACCCCAAGTATCCTTATATCATAATCCCTATAGAATCCTTCTTCCTTCAATGTAAATGAAGCCCTAAGCCCTAAGCCCGAAACTCCAAGCCCTAAGCCCTACACTACGAAGCCTAAACCAGTAACCGTGGCCTTAACCCCTAAACCCTAAGCTCTAAACCCCAAGCGCTAAACCCTAAGCCCTTCGCCCTAGACCCTTAACCCTAAACCCTCAACCAGTCTGAAGGCGAAGGCTTGCCGAGCAACACTCAATGGTGAGTCCACCGCAGAAGCTCGCAGGGGGTTTAGGGTTTAGGGTTTAGGGTGAACATTTTTATGTTTATTGCCCTTAGTCCATGCAGAATCCTTATAAAGCTATAAAAAACGAATTCTCATTACCCTTACGTAATCCATTTGCAATCCTATACAGCTATAACAATTGACTTTCTATTGCCCTTAATCCCTACATAATCCTTATACAGCTATAAAATTGAATTTTTGTTACCCTTTATCCATTATAATCCTTAGCTATAAAAACTGATTTTTATTACCTTCAATCCACATATACTCCTTATATAAGCTATGAAATTGAATCCCTATCATCCTTAATCCCTATATGACCCTTAGAAAGCTATAAAAGTTGATTTTTTAGTACCCTTATAATCCCGATATAGAGCTTATAAAGCTGTTGAAGTTTATTTTATTCATTACCCTTACAGGCCGTTTATGGCCATTATAAAGCCAAAACAGAACTGTGATAGGGCCCGCGAACCTGCCCTAGCTCGGTCACTGCTTTCAGTAGCGCTGTAGGGTTTTTGAATAATCCAGGTTTTACGGTGGAACTCGTCATTGTACATGTAGTTGTCGTTTGCTGCTTAGATCCTCAAAAATCATTGTCCGTCCTCCAGGTATAGGGTTTCGGATTCGGGGGTGGGGTGTTTTGGTGTTTTGGCGTCCCTCAACTCCTGACAACCCCCGTCAGTTCCTTTATGAACCAGATGTCACACTGTCACCCAGCCTTTTCGGAGTACAAGCAGTGCTTGCCGTCAGTTATGCTGAGTTAATATTGGGGGAAACTGCATAGATCACCATCGGGCTGAGTACGGGTTTTATTCAGGATTGCGGCTAGATTCTTAGCATAGCTGTACGGGCGCCTTTGCGGGGATGGTTGTGGTGAAGGATCATATTTGTGTTGGCAGTATACATGGACCTTAACTGATGTGACCACGCATTTTCCAAATTCTCCTTTCTGTCCAATACTTAGCGTTGTCGCGAGCCTGGTCGTAATCTTTGGGTTGCAAAAACAGATGCGCGCGCCCTCCGTCTACCTCGAACTGGCAACTGAATGCAGGTTGCCTTTGCAAAGAAGCAGTCAGTCTACATTGGGGTCTGTTCTGGTTCCACCCCTTTTCCAGGAGTGCACCTTAAACCCTAAACCCCAAGCCCTAACCCCTAAGCTCCAATCAAAGGGGGAAGTGCTCGCTGTGGGCAGAGCGGCTGGCTGAGCAGTTTGTCGCAAACTTGGTCCCGTTCATGAGCCCGTCCTTTGACTTCCATTACTTTAGGATTCAGGGTTTGGGGTTCCGGGTTTAGGCTTAAGGGTTTTGTAGGATTCTGCGTTTGGGGCTTAGAGTTTAGGGTTCAGGCTTTAAGGGTTTAGGCTTTGGGGGGCTTTGGGGTTTAGGCTTAAGGTTTTAGAGTTTAGGCTGAAGGGTTGAGGTGTAGAAGTCCTGAGAACAAGTTGTATCGTTTGCTTATCATGGCCCTCCAAAACAGCCAATGTTGATTTTTTGAAGGTTGCAGGGCAGATTTCACGGCAGCTTAGTAAGGCAGTACAATAGCCCAAAGGTACCCCCCCAGATTTAGAACCCTATTAAGCCTTCTTAAGCCCCATATATTCCTTATTGGCTCCTTAAACCCTGGGGGGGTTACCTTTGGGGGGGTACTATTGTAATCCCTTGCTTAGGGGCTTGTGGTTTTCAATCTGGCTTTGGGATTTCAGGTTCGGGGCTCCGGGAGTCGGGTTTTGGTGCAGGTCCTGCTGTAGTTTTAGGGATTATGAAGGAATGATATTGGTTAGGTGGTGCCCCCACCCAGCAATAGTGACTGCAAGGTATGCTGGTGTTTCTATTAGGGCCCTCTTATTTTCCTTTTATACCACCATTACAGAGTGGAAGGGTTCACCTAAAGTATTGGTTGGTATTTGGCTTCTCCATTAGAGCTTTTGTTTTTCAACAAGCCTGTTGTGAGGAACCTTACCCAGCAGGGCCTGATAGGGATGTTTAGGATTTAGCGTTTCAAAGACTTGAAGTTTGTACCCTGAAGGTTTGTTACCTTGGGCTTGGGGTCCTACCTCAATTGAGGATTATGTTCACGGCTTAGGGATCCACAGCCAGGAGTACAAACCCAAAGGAAGTCTGCCAAGGAACCTCCCTGAACGTGTTGATTTAAGGGTCAGGTTCCTTCTGCTGCTAGGCCTTATCGAGTTCCTGGGTAGGGGAAACCCAAGGTACAACCAGGTAGTATCTTGTAGTCATTCAATAGTACTGTTATGTTATAACCATTACAGCATTGTAAGATACATGCCTACTCGACCTGGCCTTGTTTAAGTGCAGATCCTCACAGGAGGCGGCACAACACAAAGTACGAGTCTTGACACCAAGAGGATGCGAGTTCACGGTATCAATAAGAGGTGTTCCCAGGCCTTTTCAAGTCAGGCAGGACAGGGATGCGCAACGTGAGTTTATGATGGTATTTATTTTCTTGGAGCCCTTTTTGGCCCTGAAAAGCCTCTCCTGGTCCCGGTCAAAACTCAGGGAACTCAGATGGCAGGGAGACTTGCCACAGGCTCTTTGTAGACCTCGTAGTCATCCTTGACCAGAAACAAACCTGGAGCCCTAAGGTTAACTCCAAAGAATGCAGCCTTTACGTTGGATCCATGGGTCCTTAGACGGGCCCCAAGTCCATATTGGGTCTGGGGTTTGGGGTACTATATCAATCCTCGCTGATTGCCCATGAACACTTTAGCCGACGGCAAATACCAGGTCCTAGACGGTTTAGGGTTTAGGGTCCTACACCTTTCTGCTCCTAATGGTACATCCCAAACTCTATAATCCCCATCACCCCAAAGACGGAGGTCTCATAGATCCAAGGTTCTAACCCCACACAACGTAAGGACATGCGAATCGAGAGCCCCAAACTTGAAAGCTAAAGAAAATGGAACTAACCATGGGCATCTACTTGTTTCCTGGGTCCAAACTATGGGCCCTTAATTGCGTGAAGGACCCCAGGATCAAGGGTCCATACCAAGGGCCCATAGTTCCAACCCCTAAACCCTAAACTCTGTGGAGGAGTCCATGGCCTGGAACCTGTTCACAGCAGATGCTTCCTATGCAGATCTTTGCTACAGAGCCTTTCCATACAGACGCTTTCTCTACACAAGATTTAAGGGAGAAGCAGGGGGCTAGGGATTGAGGATTGAGGTTAAGACCTGGACTTAAAAGGGTCGGGATTTAGGATGTTTGGGATTTTAGGCTTTAGGGTATATAAGGTTTAGGAAAATGTCGGTGGCTTTTGTTTCGCACGATTCGTTTGGGTACCCGTAATGTGTCTCCTGCAGAGCAGCCAGCTTGTTTTGGCAATTTGTGCAACATCGATCCCTTTCAACAACGAGTTCCCCATAGCCATGCGATGTCTACCATCCGTCTTTCGTGTGGTCATTATGTTGAACAGCTTTGGATGCAACAGTGAGCTTATTGCTCCGTTTGGTTCTCCCAACTCCTGCTGGCATGAGGACTGGAAGATCCCTGTGAAAAAGATCCTGGATGCAAGGACACCTTGCGTGTCCAGCCCATTCACAGTGACTTACCTCTGCAAGTGGGTTAGGGTTCAGAGTTTACGGTTTGGGCTTAGAGTGGTTGGACACCCTGATGTTGTGTTGTAGTTCGCCCAACATCCTCACAAGCGCACGTGCCTACATACGTACCTACCTGCGCATATACGCACATACTTTATGTATGTATGTATCTATCTATCTATCTATCTATATGTGTGTGTATCTATATATGTATATATACACCTGTTGCGAGCCTAGCTAGTGTGTGTTTCTTCTTTTTTTTCGTGGGGTGCCAACTGGCTTCTTCAGGATATCCAATTACCTCTCACAATAGCACTGCACCACCTGATGGTTCCTCTCACCATTACGTAAAGGTATATGGATGGTTATCAAAATTTTGGTCCCTTTTTGGGTACCCTAAATATTAGGGGCCGTATTATAATAGGGACCCAAAAAGGGACCATAATTTTGACAACCACCCATATAGTGGGAAAAGTTGCTAATTAGGGGGTGGCTGAGTGTATTGATGGGGCGAGGCAAGTATGACAGCGACCTCCTCCCTTTGTGAGCTGCTTTGATTGCCCAAAGTGCCGGCATCTGGAAGAGGTCGAGCAAAACACCTTAACTCCTGATGGAGCACAAGCCTAGAAAAGAACACCCATATACCCCATATATTCTATACCCCATATAACCCATTATCATAGTTTCCATTTTCTTTTCCATTATCCCCATATAACCCCAATATGACCTTAATACACTTAAGTTACCATAATGGGTATATATAGTAAATAATAGGGTTTCCCCAATATAGCAACTTAGTTTAAGTTCCTTAACAGCAACCCAGCAAACTAGGTCCAATCTCCTTACTGGACTGGCGAGTACAGCTTCCTGCTTACGCTCAAGCCGCAAAACTCAGCAGCTACTTGGTTGGAACCCTGGGTAGGCCCCTGGGATATGTGATATTTTCCCGAATGGCTTTGATAAAAGAGACCCTTTAGGGCCCAACCCAGAACAAGTGCGTATTGTTGACAAAAGGCTCCGTGGGAACCATGGGCTCAAAAAAGATTGTAGCGATCTAGTGGAGCTTGTCCGCAAGGCGTTCCTGTTGGGAATAATCTTTAAAGAGTGATTTCACCAAATCCGGCATGATCCCCATGCAGCCCGCTGAGCATCTTTTATCAAAGTGTGAGGATGAGATATGGCAATTTCCGTGGGCCATGGATTTTGGTGAGGGCCCCTACAGTGAGCATGGTAGTAGACTGGCGTGTGTCTTCAGGTCCCGTGCATAAAGGAAAATCATTTTGAGGCCGCGGCCCTGCATCTGCACTGAACCCCTCTAAAGCACGAAGCTCCCTGAAGCAAAGGTTGAATCCATACACTTCTAGCTTGTTTCCGGGGTAGTATCGCGCCGACTGACACAGCATGACCTACAGATTTGCTTGATCTGACAACACATTTTCTTGTACATGTCCATCTTCGGCATTTGCGCAGTGCAGTGCAGGACACCTTGAAGAAGGCGAAAGGCAGGGGTCATGTGGAACTGAAGTGCCAGCAGGCAGGGCCACGTGGGCGGTTCAGGGCGTGATAGGAGCTGAATGGCTTTCGCAGGGGCCATTTCCGGCTCTAGATCTGAGATGGATGATTATGCCAGGAAACAACGGTCCGCTGTGGGCTGTATACCCGGAGGGCCCGAATCAAGTAAGGAGTATATGCTAAACGTTTAGGGGACCATCATGTGATTTGAGGTATATTTCCTAAATAGTTCAGGTGTTTTGGGCTTCTGGGGTTTGCACTTGGGATGGATTTGGGGTGCACACGGGCACCTGTCACTCTGGCTTGGTTTAGAGCAAAAGTGCGGGGAAATCCCAAGCCCTAAACCTTAAGCCCCTGCAACAACCATCCTGAGAGAGAGAGGGAGAGACAGACCGGGTTGCTGTTGAGGAATTTAGTTCATACTAGATTAGGGAAACCAAATCAATTGCTTTTATACCCACTAAGGAAAAGTTAATTTGAACTCCTTAGCAGGCTAATCTCGTTCCCCCTTAATGCGAGTACCCCCAATTCAGTACCATGACATTGGGGGAATTATGTCCTTAATGCTTGTGGGGGTGCTGAAAGCTAGGTTAATGGGATTAGGAGAGGTTCTGTTCCTGAACTTTTGGGCATCGTGACGTTGAATGGTCGTTTCGCGCCTTTTCGGCGATAACGCTGGTTGCGGCAGTTGCGGCTGCCGAAGCCCAAGTGGGGTTGTGCAAATACTCTGTTGCTTACTTACGTAAGGAGCCGAGTTCGCCATTCAGAGGTTCATGATGCAAAAGGAATCCACACGTTTTAGAAGCCCCTGAGTGTTGCGCAGTGTGGAGAAGGACTTTGTCGCTACTCAGCAGGGTTGGCAAGACATAGTGACTTGCTAGGGGAGCCTCAGGAAAACGCACAAACAGTGCTACACATTGCAGACTTTTGTTTTGGTGGCACTTGTATTTATCCTTGTCACGGAAGATCTCAAATCTTCTGCTATCCCTGGAGTTGCTGTGGGTACCACATTCTGAGCCCCACGTGGTTTTTGAACCCCAGCCTTGAAAAAGCCTAAAAAAACCAAGCCCATTGCATCAGAATCCTGGCCCTCACATCTCCTTTTGCGTTACCATCGGTGCAACAGTCATCCATGGAGAACATGTGTCTTGGCTGTCTGAGTCAGGGCAGGGTTTAGGGGCTCCACGGAGAATAGATGCCATCTATCATGGTGTCTTGGCTGTCCGTAGTTTTCCACGGGCTCTGGGGCTTGGGCCTAGACGAAGATGCGCCGCGCATGTGGTCGATGATGAGAAAAGTGGTGCTTGCTTTGAGATGTAATTCTGCGTGCTAGGCTAGGTTGGAGCCATCCTTTGAGGGCTCGTAAGGACGGCAGCCATGCATTTACACTTACACATCCAAACGAACCACGAGTAAAATCTAGTGCACGAGATCCCCAGATCTCATTTACTAGGATGTTAGGTCGTGTGGGTGTTTCACCAAATTATAAGATCTCCAACCCCAGCCGGGCCGGCAAGCTCGTATGTGTATGTTCCTGATTTTTGCAGCACCACAGATTCCGACCAGCAACCAGCCCACAGTAGCCCCGATCCGAAAGCAGACTTATGTGAGGATTGTCTATCGGTCGTGAAATGGAGTGGCAGGATGTGGCAGGTGAGATGCCAAGGGGTATGAGAAAACTTGGGGACCTGCTACTGGCATTGTTACTGGTTCTGTGCCGCCTGGGTCCTTAGTTTTAAGCGCAGTAGAATATTATGATCCGTCGTGTTTTTTAGTATGGAATACCACAGTTTTTCTCAAAGCAAGCCCCCACCCCCCCATATATCGCGCACAACCGTCGCGACCAAACAACGACCCGAAAGTCCGAGAACCTCTTATTGTCATCATGGAGCAGCCACTAAGGCGTTCACGACAGGCTGCTATGCAGGGTTGTACGACCACCAGAACCCGTACGACAGCTGTCCACATCTTTGGGACTTTCCTGCGCTGCAGGATTGGAATCATAGGGCTCGGGAGGGATTACGGACCCATGATTTCGGGTTCAGACTTGTAGGACTTTCAATTCCCCTGAAAAAAGGAAAGCCTTCCATGAATAGTTTCAAAGGCGCGTCTGGAGTTTAAAGGATGGCAGTGGTACCTCTACACACGTGTGTCAGCCTGACGTGTAACTCGTCAGCCAACCAAGTCATTTTTTGCTTTCTTCCTTTGTCGGACCCCTAATCCCCAGAAACCACCATACGATCACATAACCTTAGTCGCAAGTTCATTTCCTATTTGCTTGTCCATTTGATTCTTCATTATAAGGCTATATATCCATGGACCATGGACTTATACCAATCCTATATAACCCCACATATAGCCCCTATGAAAGCAAATTATTCCTCATTTAAAACCAGGTGTTGGGAAAGTAGACGACTCCCCAAACCCAGCAGACCCCCCCCCCACCCATCGCAACAAGAGATTTTGAGAGAAGGCCGAAGATGAGAAGCGAAGATGAGAAGATGCATACATACATATATATATATGTATATATAACCCTGAACCTTAAACCCTATATATATATATATATGTATATCCGCGCGCACCTGTTCACATTATGGTTTGGCTTTGCCACCTGACTGGGCACTTCCAAAATGAAGTCACGTGTTGCCTCATATAGTCTCCTTTAGGTAGATAGAATATGGCTCTGGGTAAAATCATCATACGATCCCCATATACCCCATATTCTATCTACTTAAGGGGGACTTTAACCCAAAGGACCCAGATGGTTTCGTGACCATCAAGCTTGCGATTGACATGCAGCCGCAACCTCGATACTAATTCTCGTGCCTGGGCTTGGCGAACCCAACTTGTGCAGCTTGTGCAGCTGGTTATTATAACCTTTTGCAACAAAACCCTTAGGGTCAGAACCATACACGTTTGGGACACGTCAAGATCCTCCATGTAAGGATCCCCCCTAAACGGGGACCACTTGTTTTGGCAGTGCTCTGCTGCGTAGTCGCTCGCAAGTGTCCAAAGCTAAGGTTCCTGGCGCTTGAGAGCAGTCAGTAAAAACATCAGCCTGAGTGTCCATGGGGGAGCGCAGTGATACTGTCACTTCATGTGGCCTACCTAGACGGTCCAGGTATCCAAATAATGAGGCTTTAGGCCCCAAATGCCATTCAGATTATAGCATTTGGGGCCTCAAGCCCTACTACTTCGGTACTTGGACCCTCAGGGCTAGCTTAGATTTGACTGCGGGTTCTGAGCTTTCCAACTACGCCTGAAGGCGTCACCATGGGCGCTTTCAGTTGATGCTGGAAAAATTGCACGTGCGGCAGAATTGCTATGACCATGACCTACCTACCAGGTCTATGCACACCAATGTCACAAACACAGCAGTACTCTGGAGCGCTACGGAGGTAGAAACGCCACCAGGAGACCCGGGCACTCACGCTTGGACTTCGGCACATGGCGATTGATCAGAATTATTGTCCCTTTATGTCCCTTCTGCTGTCGCCCTTACATAAACATTACCCTCCACCCTCCCCCATGCTCTTGGGGTCCTTATGTAGCAAGGACCCTGGCAAAGGGACCATGATTTTGAGGAGCCTTCGCCTTTTTAATGTCGAGCAAATTGACATGACGGACAGCAAACTGCTCCTTTCCCTTCCTGTTCGTTTGTGATACAGGGCCAGGAGTAGATTGCTGTGATGCTGCGCGGTCTCACAGGCAACTACCAAGGTGGTGGGCCACACTGAATTGTAGAAGAATCCGATCCACTGTCTTGAAATACACCTTTTCCTGAAGCACAAGGGTTCCCGAAAGTCACGGAAATCAGTTCATGATGAGTCAGAAACTCGGAAAATGAGACGGCTGTTGGCTGTTTCAACTACTCGGGGCAGGCAATTTGCAGCATGACTCACTGCAGTAGCCTCTGCCAGTTACGTGTGGTAACCTGGTAGTTTCCCAATACAGGGGGACCCCAATTTCGATTCCATAGTACTACAGGCCTTGTTGTGGGCACCCCCCAAAAGGTACCTATACATTTGAAAAACTTAAGTTTTTCTCGTAGTTTCCTGACATCAGCCCCGGTGCATGCTTCTCAAAACGATTTACGAGACTGGGGTCTCCGATTCCCAAGAATCAAGGACTGCGAAGGTCCGGATAGGAAGGTTAGGGGTTTAGAGGTTCAGGGGTTTAGGATTTAGGGTTTCGGAGTTGAATGTAGACCCCTCATTAATAAACCCCCTCCCCTTAATGGGGATTATAATAGGGATCCTAGTACTAAGGCCCTTAAAAGGAGGGAGTTTAATAATCATGGGTCTACATTAGGGTTCAGGGTTCAGTTCTTGGGTGATGGGGATGAGGGAATGTTCGTAGGGTGATTCTATTCGTTTATATGCTACCAACCGCCAGTAAATAAGGACCTTATATCCTTCGGTGGGAGGTCAATGTAGCTCAAAGGGGCCATCTCGAATAATCATTTTTTGAGAGCCCAGTTGCCTGACCTGATGCTTCTGTCACTCCCTAAACCCCTAAGCCCCTAAACCCCAAACCCCCAAACCCTAAACCCCTAAACCCTAAAACCCTAACCCCTAAACCCTAAAACCGGGGTGTTTGGTCAGGGAAGTTTCAGAGCTCTTAGCCTGGGATCTGCTGATCATGTGATGGCAGGCGAGAGGAGGGATGCGGAAATGTCACCCTATCGCCTGCAACCGGTTTAGGGTTCAGGGTTTAGGGTTTGTGGGCTGCCTAAAGCTCAACCCTAAAACCCTCCCCTAAGTATTCTCCTTTGTGTGTAGCTCAATTTAAGAAAGCCTCATTCAAACTCTGCTTGTGACGAAGAGCGCGCCACCTTGGAGAGCACAGGCAGAGATCAGGCGCACACTATCTTGGTGTGTTTGTTTTTTTTTAGGCGTCCACGTTTAGGGTTGGCGATTTGTGGGCGTTGTCCCCAATAGGGGGGCATTGGGTACCAGGTTTCAGGTGTAGGATCCACACAAACTGCATCCTGCAAGCTTCCCATTCCCTTTTCCTACTGCAGCTGTGCAGAAAGACGTGTGCTACTGGTGAGAATACGTGTACAGGATCACACGTGATGCTGAAGCATCATGTAAAACAGTGGCCAAGATGGCATGTAGTTACCAGCTTCGCAGACATGCGACCTTTGCTTAAAACTGCGCGCGCGGATTCGTGCAAAGTTCATAACTATGCCAAGCTGAAGGTATGATGGCGAGAGGAGCAGCAAGCAAATTGGCGCAACGATGAGCAGCCCGCATTGTCAGCAAAGACACAGATGTCAACAGTGGTGCTAGTCATGCGCATTTGCATGAAGCTAGCGCTGTAGCAGCAGACTCCTTGCTAAGACCAGCAGTCCTGGCACGCCTCTCCAGCTTACTTGAATGCTCCCGATGCTCCCCCTCCTGCTAATCTTGATTTTCTGCTCGGTTGTTCCCGAGATGAATTGCAGACTGGGTCCGTTATGAGCAATCTAGTCCGCAGCAAGATCGGGTAAGTACCTTACAATCCTTACAACTACCTATTTTTCCCGCAATCCCACAAACAACTCATTTACATTCCCATGTGCCCCGACATATTTTTCTCACAGAGTTTCCAAAGCACAGGTTGGCAGACATTTTTGGCCCCTGGCCTCATTCTGAGGGCCGTCATAGAGGTCAGTAACATGTTAGTCTTTTGCTATGACTGCCGCCAATATGTAGTACTCCTCCTTCTCCTTTTGTATGGTGATGGCAGTGGTCATGATCATGTTGATCGTGTCGATTTTGCCACGGAACTGGGAGTCACTCAGAACAGCCTCTAAAGAATGCCTGCTATGAGGGCCCATTTTGAGAGCTCACTCCCTCGCCAGCTGTGCAGGAAGCTGCCAAGGCAGCTGAACGTCGTCGAGATTCGGCGGGGGACTTGGAATGAATTGGAATGAATGCTGTCGAGGGTTTACTAGGGATCAGGGGTTGGGAGTTTAGGTTTGTATGGCTAAGGCTGGTAGGCTTAAGGCATTTTGAACTTTATAGGGTTTAGACAGAGTTAGAGGCTCTGCGGTAGGAACTTCCCCTACAAAACAGTGAGCAGGTCCAAGAATTGGAAGACTAGGGTTGGCTTTATTCAGGTTCCCTGCTCGAAGCTTAGTGATTGGGGACAGCGAGGTGGCCAATATTGTAGGCATTATTTCTGGGGGGTTATATGGGGGTTTCCCAAAATTAGGGGGTACCATTTTAGGCGTCCCAATATTAAGGACTATAGTATTTTGGGGTCTATATTGGGGTTCCCTTATTTTGGGAAAGTACCATATAAAGGTTGGGGAGTTTAACAGAAGATGCATGACTGCGACTGTGCCGGTTAGGTATAATCAGGGGTACTCAGTTGCGTGCCGCGTGCTTGTACGTGTACATCCTACACCTTTCCCCGTTTTCGGCGCGAAGGTTGCTGAAAGTTGATTTGCTCCAAGCTTCAGGTTTTGCCTTCAAGTGGTTCACGAGTTAAGACAGGTTCAGGGGCTAGGTTTATGTGGCCTGTAGATTCGCTTATGTCAGGGTCTAAGTTGGAGTGTGTAGGACTCTAAAGGCAGATTCGTACAGGCCTTTGTTACCGACATGGCAAGCGGCACGCGAGCTTTTTTGGGGGCACTTTGCCTTTAATCCATAGCCCCTAATATTAAGGGTTTAGGGTTTAGGGATTAATCCAATATTAGGGTATATTATTGGGTTTATATAGGGATGATGGAAAAGAAAATGGAAACTACTATTTAGGGTTTATAGGGTTTAGGGTACCCCTTAAGTAGATAGAATATGCTAATATTAACCCAACCCCCCCCCCCCTCCCTCCCTACCAAAAAAATCCTGATATAGTAGAACACATCACAACTGAAGTATGCAATATCAGGGGGAGGGGATTAATTCAGGACTTGAGTGTGCCAGCCTTGGATCCGGCCAGCAAATTCAGACAATGAGAGGGTGGTGTAGGGTTTAAGAGTTTGGGGTTCATGCAGGCCCTTTCAAAGGGAATGCTCTCGCATAGCTCTAGACCTGAGGATCCTGAGAATTCGAAATCAGCAGCCTCGAACATCTAAAACATGTGCAGAACCCATAGACACTGTTCAGTCCTGATGTAGCTCGAAGGGGCCAAACCTGATTCTCAGACTTTAGGGTGTAGGCTTTAGGATTTGGGGCTGAGGGAATCGTAATGCGTCCTTCTGATGAACCCCAGAGTCCGAGGCATCAGAGGCCTGCGACCAGGCACCGCAGCAATGCATTGCCTGGTCAAACACGGCCTGGAAGGTTTGATTTGGGGATCCTATAGTAAGTATGCATACAAACTTTATAAGCTGCCTCTCAACCACAGCTCTCGGCCTACATCGCCCCCTGATCCTGCAAATAGCGTTTGGAAAGGATGCTTGTCGTCCAGTCTGCACTGTTGCAGGCACTATTTTGGAGCCATGTGCTTGTCATCTTGACGTACGTCGTGTAGACAACTCCCCTTCATCGCCATAGTCCTCCCCGGAGGTCGACGTAGTGAAGCATGCTATACGTACAATGAATCCGGGCTGGCAGCTGCAGGTGCCTTCAGGGCCAGTATTTTGTATTCGGATAGTCCCTTTTTCAGACAAGGATGGGTGCAGTGCAGACTAGTCGCGGCTACGGTGACATCCCGGAGTTGTTTCTTACACGTTTCGGCTGGATTGAGGCAGGCAGCATGCACACGGTAATTATCTCTCGCAGTACACGGAGGCAGGGCAATTCAAGGCTAGTATTCGGGCGCACTACAAGGTCCAAAAAGGGAAAAGCGGCGTCTCATCATCCTTACTTGGATTCCGCAAGCCATGTATACAGGCTGGGGACGAGTCTTGCGGAGACATACAGGGAGACTGCATAAGTTAGAGCCCTGGCATAATGCAAAATCAGGGGAATCAGGGGAAGCGCAAGTGGTTCCATTCCGCAGCCAGCAAGAAGATCAAGAGAGCCGCGGTTCCGTCCTGGGAACTTTTGAAACTCCTCTGCACTTAGCTGAAGTTGAGACAGAAACCCTGCGCCACCTGCCCTTTCGTGAAACAGCCAAGAAGCCAAGATGTCAATGGTTGCTTGTCGAAGAAAGATTTCGCTGACGGATAAGGCTACGGTTTCTGGCAAAAAGAGACCTGCAGCTTCAGAGTCAGAGAGAGAGACAGAGGGAGCAAAAAGAGAGCTTCAAACAGGATGCAGTCCTCCTGGCATATACGCACATATTCCGCGACCCCCCCCCTTTCGCCCCTAAGATTCAATGAAAGCTACCAGCAGTTACTGCTTAAGTTAATTGATGGCAAACACGCATGATGCGAATTGATGCTTTCCACTCGAGGGAGAGAGACCCGCATAGCCGGGAGAAGAAGAGAGACTTGCATGCTCCTTCACAGGGATCTCCAGCATTCAATACATTGTATGTAATCCTTTCAATGGAGACACCAAAAGGGTTGATTTTTTCAACTCGAATTTCAGCCAAGGAGAACCCTACGCATTGCAACTTGCCGTGCGGGGAGTGTAGCAAAGTCAAGAAGAAGCTGGCGGCAGTGCAGTTCTTTGTCGACTGCCAGGCGACCGCTCCAATTTTTCGGGGTTGGACTGGAGGAAAATGGGCAGGCCTCGGGCGGCCCTCCCACAACACTCGAGCGCCGCAACAAGGGGACTTGTAACAAGGGATGTAACAAGGGGTAGAAGGAGGGGGGGCCCTGCGACAAAAGGGGGTTCGGCCTACATCCAACAAACGGTGACCACCTTTCTTACACGCATGTCCGTGTAGGGTACAAGGTTTAGTCTTCCAAAAGCTGCATGGGAAGATTGTAGCTTTCCCCCATGACCAGCACCCTGAACCATGGATAAACCCTAAGCCCCTAACACGTGCGTGCAGTGGGACGCGCATGCCGAAACCCGTAACCACCCGGCGGACCTTGGAGAGCTTAGATTATTTCCAAAAATATCCACGTGGGGGGGTTTCACAAAATGAGGGGTACCTTGTCCCAGTAAGAAGGACCATATGATCTTTGGCTCTACATCCGGGTTCCACTGTTTATGGAAACTGCCACATGTACAACAAGTAGGGAATCACGGAATCAGGACCCATAACTTCTTTTGCCTAACTTTTGGGGGGGGCGTGCGTAACTGCATAATCGTAAGTGGCCTTTTGGTGTAACTCATCTATGATGTTGAATGCCTTTTGGGGGCCTAACCCTGCAATCAATGGTCAAGGGATGTTTGGTGGGGCCTGACTCCATAATGGTGAGTGGTGTTTTGGGGGCGTAACAAACTCCACGATGGTGAATGTTTTCTTGAATGGTTTTGGGCGTCTAAGTCCAAGATTGATATATCTGGACCCTGTGGACAAAGCGGATTGATGTCCACGCGTATGAACTCTGAATTTGATCAGAGTTCATACGCGGACCATCCTCATTGTTAGCTTTCAAGTCACATGAGTAGTATTTTATTTGGGGATACTAGGGTACCCAATATAGAGTAAGATTATATCCTCCTTTTGGGATATAGTATTTTATGTAAGGAATATAATCTTACTAGGTTCAACCACCAAAAAAACACTACTCACATCACTGCTCACCTTCGTGATGTTTATCTGCACTAGGTTTAGGGTTTAGGGTTTATGATGTAGATTCTGGTTGTTATCGTGATTAGCTTGGCGCCAGTCTGATTAATAAACGGAGAAATCCTCGGAATCATGGGCCCGTTTCTGAGTCTCATGGTTTGATTCTGCAATCAGTCCTCAATTGTGAAACCCACAATCGATCTGGGTTTTCTCATCTTTACTACTTCGAAACTTCATAGACGTTCTTCCGTCTTTTCCCCAACGCTTAATTCAAAGCTCCAACCCTCAAGCCCCAAAGTCTTTACCCCAAACCTACGCCTTAAACCCTAAACCCAACCCAAGCTCTTGGACTGTAAGCTAGCCACCCTGAACCGGGAACAAACCCTACGCACATCAAACCCTTTCCCTTGAAGTGGGTCATATGCCCCCAAGTGTGGCCATGATTGCTGTTAAGGGTTTAGGGATTAAGGTTTAGGGTCAGGTTTAGGGTTCTGGAGCTGTATTGTAAGTTGCAATCCCAATAGGCTATAACTTGAGTGCTACCCTCCACCTATTTCTTATTGGATAATGCCCTAATGCTACCCCGCTGTGTAGACTGTCGCCAGGTGAGGGCAGTGCCCAAATCATTGGACCCGTTATTACCTAATGTCCTGCTCCACTCCCCCTCTTGTTGTGCATAACCTATGGGAGACTTGACATGTAGTATGAGGTGCGTACAATTACTGTTATTAGCACCTGTCATGCTCGAAGCTGTTTTTGCTCCTTGGAACCAAGTTCTACTAAAACTTGCTGATTCGAATTACTGATATCTCTTCCTATAACCGTCAAAGCTAGAGGAAGCCCTAAACCCAGACGACATCGTGCCACTGCCTGGCCTGTCTGATCCTACCCGCACAGTAAATGTGGAAGGCTCACACTCAACGTTGGACTGTGTCATGGCAAGTGTTTGCCCAAAACCCTACAGCTTAGACCCCCAGGTACCTCTTATAGACTCCCAAGTACCCGCACGTAGGACCTGCACAGACCCTATTTAAACTAAACCCTAAACCCTCAACAGCTCCCGTGCCTGCAGAGCGACGCGTTCCGAAACCCTAATGTAAGTGTACTTGGGAGGGCTAGGAGTGCACCTTGAACTGGGTTTCTGTTAAGGAACTTGAACTAAGGTGCTATAACAAGGAAACCGTATTCTGTACTGTATACCCAGATGCTGGGAACTTCAAGCCCTAAACCCCAAACCCTAGACCCTAGATCCTAAAACCCTATGGGTATTGCGGTAGCTTAGTACAAGTTCCTTAACAGCAACCCAGTAACTCTTTTTGGATATTAGCTTGGACCTTAGACCCTCAACCCTTTGGGATTCCCTTATACTCCTATTATAGGTACCTACGGGTTATAGTCCCCCTTAAGTAGATAGAATATGGCTTTGGGTATACTACAATAAGATCCCCATATACGCCATATTCTATCTACTTAAGGGGGACTATATACCCCAAACCCTAAACCCTAAATGGTAGTTTCCATGTTCTTTTCCATTATCCCACTATAATCCTTATATAACCCCTATATCTACTTAAGGGGGACTATAACTCATACCCCTAAACCCTAAACCCTAATTAGTTGGGGACCCTAAGTGCCACCTAGGTCAAGTAGGGCTCCCTGCTGCGAGGCTAACTCAAGCTCTCCTTCCTGTCCATGACTGCCGCACTGATGAAGGGTTTAGGGTTTAGGGTTTTAGGGTTTAGGGTTTAGGGTTTAAAGTGTGGATTCTTAGGGTTCATTTAGGGTTCATATAGGCTTCAGGGGACCTAGAGCTCATAGGAATTAGGGTTCGTAAGGTTCAGCATGTATGAAGATGAGGATCCGCAGCGATTTAAGGCTTGCGGTTCAGGGAGCAGGGGCCCGGTCGGGGGGTGACATTATCGAAATTGTGCGGGCTTTTGAAACAGAGTTTAAACAGGGTCCCTTGAGACGTTATGCACAAGTGCAGGACAACTGTTCAGGCAGGACTTTTTTTGGTAAAATGCTTTTCCTGGTTCTCCAAAAATACATTTTAAACCCTAAGCCCTAAACCAAGCAGCCCAGGAAGCGCATTGGGCTCCTCTGCCGCTTTGCTTTGGCTTCTTGCAACTAGGAGCGGAGAACCTGACAGAGATCGCTATATGGGACTTATATAGGGCTGCTTAGGGTTATGTAACGAATATGTACGGTTGTAAACTGGTTGTATGGGGATTATGTACATATACATGTACATATATAGGGATATTACAGGGGTCATATAGGCAATAGCGGTTATCTAGGGTTAAATTAAATAGGGTAAAAGTGAGTATGTAGTAGCCGAGTGCTTTACTGTCCCAAAAACAGGGAACCTGAAAACAGGTCTCTTGTAGACCACGGTCCTTTCGCAAGGCGGGTCTGTATGGGATTCCATGGTTTTTCGGGGAGGCTATGATTCCTGGGTTCAAGATTTAGGCTTCAAATCCTTCAGGGCCTAGGGCTTGGGATTTAGGAATTTTAAGAGTATGATATCGAGATTAACCCCAAACACAAGATCCTATGAATTCAAAAAACTCGCTCAAAAATCCTAAGCCTTCGACCATGACACCAACCTGGTCCACTGATTTGGCAGGACACAGGCTTCGCTTGAGGACTTTGGCATCTGCCATATGCAGGGAAGTGGAGGCTCACGGGTAAGCTTCAAGGTTCGTTTGGCAAGGAAGGTTGAGCAAAGGGAGATTGAATCCTGGTTGAGGTCGTGGGGATGTCTCCGTTCATTCTTGTGAAGCATGCCTGCTGCAAATCTAGCACTGCGACAGCGTGCCTTCTCAGGGTGCTAGTTGACTTGAGGTTTTGTTAGAATGCTGACCTATGAGGCTAGGCCTAGGCTAGCACCAGATTTGATGCCAAGAGCTTCCATGGCCAAACAGGAGTCTTAACGAAAGGCAAGGTGGACTTTTCAAAGGCCCAGGCACCCCAGCTATGCCATCAACGTGCCTCTTGTTTGCCGGTCCTGAATCCCCAAAACGAAAACGCAGGCGTGCCGCAGGTGTGCTGCTGGCGCCGAAGCTTGGCAAGAAAAGCCCCGGCGTAGCTTGTTGACGGGCCAAAAGCTGGCCCCGTGACCTCACAGAGTCGTAGTAGCATGCCTCCATGCGTAGGTTTTTCCCTTCCACTCCATACTTCCCAAGGGCCAATCAAATCCAACACCAACTCTGCAAGAACCCAAAGGGAGTTTGGGGAAGTAGGGCTTCGAGTCGTAAGGGGGCCTGGATGCAAAGGGGGTTCGAGTCGTGGACAAACGGCAAGGATTTCTCGGCAAGAGAAGGGCTTGCAGGCTTCCCAGCCTGACCTACAGACTGACAACCTCAAAGCAGCAAGCTTGCTATGAGTTCAGGGATTCAAAATGGCATGAAGCTATATGGTGGGATTCAGACTCTTCAGGCCAGCAGACATGGCATGGACGATGGAGTAGTCGAGATGACCTGTTGTTCACAAAAACGAAAATCACGCACTATGCGTGGTAGTGTGGGGGCTTGATGAGTGTACCAGACCTCCCCAACCCGAAAAGGCTCTATGTAGTGGAGGGGGGCGGGGAATCCCTCAAAACTTATCTGGGTCATCATAGATACTTTAAAAAGATTAGGATCAGGTTTTCCAGGCTTGGCAGCTCAGGCAAAAGGTTTTTTATTCACATCCATAGGCTCGCCTTCACAACTTGGCACAATTCAGCCCCCCAAACAAGCGTCTGAATAGTTCTAGCCAAGCTTCGCACAATTCAACGCCCCCCCCCCCACTCTAATTGGGATTGGACATATATGCTTACCAGCGACGGGAGCCTCACAAATGGAAGCAGCGCTTATGGAATCGCTTTTCAGCATGGGGCCGGCTGGACGCCCAGAAGCAGTCATTTCAAGATCATCCTAGATCCACCAGTCATGCGTGATCTCTTTAGCTCAAATTTCGCAGGAAGGCGCTGGGGAGTTATGCCGCGTAGCCCAAGCAGGAGAAACACAGCTTTGCAGGACACTTAGATTCTGATGGGACCTGAAAGTGTTAAAGACCGGTTCATGGGGCAAGATGGAGCAAGTATACGGTGGGTTGGTTCAGATCCCCGTGAGCTTCTGACAGCTTGCATCTGTATTTGTGCTATGTTCAGGAAGTAGCGATTCCAGTGAGCTCTTTAGGCGGGCCGTACAATGCCGAGTCCAGCGCGGGATTTCAGTTGTAAGGGCCGACGTTTGTGGGAGTTCGGACTACTCTGACTGCGGCTTAAATGGGGTCTGGTTGCCCGGCTGGTGTGTATTGGTGCTTCACCGGTTCTACCTCCCAACAAGACAGAAAAAAGCCAAAGCTGGTTGATAGACAACAGGGGTTATGCTGGTATCAGTCTCCGATGCAGCAAAGCACAGGCTGCCCATGTTGGCAGACCTGATGTTGAAACATTTCAGATATCCCTCATGTAGAGCCTGTCGATCACTCCCCACAAGCACGGCAGAATTCCAAAGCAACCCAAAAATACCTGAGCTTACCCCTCGGGCCTAGGGTCAGCGGCGAGAACCCGCCTGCGTCCTAGGTAGATCCCTAAAGCCCAGGACACCTAGTCAGGATTGCTGTGGAGGAACTTAAGTTAGGTGAACATGTTATGAATATTTTAGAAATATGGCCTCCTCATTATGGTGAATGTTGTTGAGTTTCTAACTACACCCCAGGAATCTGTGGCTTCCCATGAAGACTCTCCTGTATGAGCCCTCCTTTCAGGGGCTTCCCTGTTGACCCGAAGTGTCTTATACCTTTGGAATGATGATTTCACACCATCTGAAACACAAGGCCGGCTGCTGCTCCGAATGGGAGCGAATGTAAACGCCACGGGCGAGGAGTCGGGTTTATGGTATTGTGCTTATCTGTGAAACAGGTCTGATACCCGCAAAGCCGGATGCATCCCAAGGATCGGGGAGGTAGCCCAGTCTATAATAAGACACGCAACAGTACATGAGGGTTGATGGAATGGTCCTTCCTGGGGAATTAATCAGGGATCGGTTAGGTCTATAAGGACAAACATAATGGACATGATTTTCCTTTGTGAACAGATTTCTGATCAACGATAACATGAAGTCGGGTAGGGGCAACGCCCTTGCCCCAGGCAGAAGCCACCAACAGACTCATGCTCCTCCAAGAGATCTTGGGTGAACCCAGTCAGCCATCATCTTTTCAACACAGCCCTTAATCAGCTTGTTCCCGACCATGTCTTAATTGAAGTTGATAGTCTGGCGTTTCTCGCCGCGGCTACGGCTACGGACATCTTTTGCACGCCATGAGTATTGCATCGTCGTCATCCGTGAGCCAACAAGGCTGCACAACTTTGGAAACAGTACTTCCCCTGAGGCTCCGAATAGCCCAATGTACGTCATATTTATAGACTTTGGGGCCCAATGTAGGTATTCTTTATAGACATGGAGCCCTAGGGTTCGTGTGGCTTACAGGATGGTCATCTCCGCATGAGGCGTCCGGACTGCCGATTATCAACATTGCTTAATCTGGTTTGTTCAGAAGCCTGAGCGTTCTCACCTAGGCCCTTATATGGAGGTTTTCGTCAAAAGGGGGTCCCCGATAAGAATGGACACTCCGAGAAAGTGGCCTCCAATTTGTGAAAATCTCCATGACTCCACGACTCCAGATGTTGAAGTAATCCCGTCACCCTAAGAATGCCCCCCCCCCCCCACCAACAACAAAAAAGTCTCAGCCATAGTCCCGTTATAACGCGGGGGGAATACGTCTGCTTAGGCTGGTGGGGGGCTTGTGTTGGCGAGGGGATTGAGCAGGATGACTTGACGCCCCTGATGTCGGCTGCCCTGGCAGGCAGGGGCTCAGCGCGAGGTGTGTGTTAGGTATAGGTTGGTTTTCTCATTTGTCGTCACTTCCGTTGAGGTCCCTGTTTTCTTGATAGTGGTGGCCGAAATGTAGGCACCGCAACGCGGGACTGCATGATCCTAAAATGCAACTCATCTTCGCTCCAACTCTTGAGTGAGTGAAGTATCAGCATACAAGCACTTACTACGCATTCCCTGGCACCAGCACCTACATGCATTAGATATCAGGTTCCCTGCGTCACGCGTCTTTGCACTTCTGATGCTCACCAGGAAAATGGCAAAAAAAAGCTTCTCCGAGTTTTGCGTTCCTTTCTGGGTCCTTGTAGCGTGTATATAGTATGATCTGAAAGAAATGCTCTCTCCTAACCAAGCATGAAGCTTGACTGTGATCCTTGCAACATAGTTTGTGCTCCATGCACGCTTTGTGGAAATGCAGGGGGGCCCTATAATCAGCTCCCCCTGATTGAAAAAACGCCCGCCTAGTGTTATGTGTTCCGAAATAGAGGAGGTTATAATTGGAACATTTGCTGCTAGGGGGTGGGCGTTTTCAATCTTAGGGGGAGGTGGCTCGTACCAAATAAGTCAACACTTGTGACATCAGGTCAGACCACGACGGTAGAGGTGCCTCGACAGCGGATTAGGTAACCCCAACCCCAAAATTGTAACCCCATCATACTCATATGATTGTGATAGAGTCCTTGTCTGCTGGGTGCGGTTACCAAAACCTTTTTTTTGGCACGTTCCATTTGATCCTTGGATGTTGTGCTGGTTGGGGATCGAACAAGGCTGCCTTTCGTATCGAAGCGTCACGCCAATCAAGTGTTGCGAGATGGCATCCTAATGCATCCTACGCATTCCCTGCGCGTTGTATGACAACAATCTTCTAGGCTTTGAGGCCTCATCGGCAGTTGCTATGAAGGTCGGAGCCAAAAATCCCAGGTTCTCTTGGACGAGAGAGCCGACCCAAACCATCAGAACGATACCCGCTGCACTGCATTGATTCTCGGCAGCTGTTGGCGTTGAGCATTTCAACGATGCGAACTGCTTTTTGCTGGGTGATGTTGCTGATCACATGATCATCAAGATTCAAGAGCTAGAGCAATTGTTCTCACCCCCACCATTCGAGTTCAACGAGGTTTGCAAGAAACCCAAAGCTCGAAGCCCTCAAGGATTCTTGCGGCTGACATGGGGCACCTACTGGTTGTGCAGAGCCTACTGCGCCGCAGAGCTAATGTCCATCTCCAGGCTTCGTTAGGGATCATGGCTAAAGGGTACTCAGACAGGGTTTAGGGTTTCGGGTTTAGGGTTTAAGGTCAGACCCCCTGAACGATCAAAAAAATGAACCTCCAAAATCTCCCTCTTTCCTCCAATGTAGTAACGGTCATTTTGGGGTGGGCTCTCGGGCTCTTTTTTTGGGAGATCGTTGGGGGAAGGGGTGTTCTAGGTACATATTTAATTTCTACAGTACGAAATTTGCGGTATAGAGTAATGGAGCAGTTTCTGGTACATGCGGCAACTTCGCTATGTACTGCCACAGAAACAGCCTTGCTCAGGTTTGTTACGGCACATTTGCAAGGTGCTCTTTCTATCCCTGTAAACCCTGAACTAAAAACCGTGAGTCCTAAAGCAATAATTAACAAGATCCTTGGCGCCTAAGCCTATCATCCCTTGATTCTTGGGCTTTCTGACGTGGCACTGCTGGGTACCTTCTTTGGCGTCCACAATATATCATGCAGATCTATTGTTTCGAGCGTGTAACGGATCACCACAGGATCTGGATAGTTTGTAGCTATTGATTACGCGCGCTTTATCCTTGCAAAAAGAGAATGTGTTTTTCCTTTTTCCGCGCTCCCATATTTTGTGCTTCTGTCCGCCGCGGTAATGGCTGTACTAGTGTCTGCAGAGTCTTCCTTAGAGGAATAGCCGTATCAGGCTGATGACTCCACGACGGCTGTCACCGCAGCTGCCCAGAAACTAGGATTCCAATTGGAATCATTTGAGCTAGGATATATGTTGTGCTTTTGCATATGTTGCGCTGCTCCTGAGGAAGCTCGGTTTACTTTTTGGGGTTTGCATGCCGTTTTAGAAAAGGCTTCGTCTTTTGTGCGCCAGGTCCAACCCTTCTGGGGATGATTGTCTTGCATACATCCCCAACCAACAGTGGCAACTGCATAGTAATTTTACCGCAAGGGACGTGTATGAAGACGTGTATGTCTTCGAAAAAGTCTGTAGCAAATATGCCCAGAAGTACACATTTCATAACCCGCCGGGCTTCCGATCGGAGAAAGGCCAACAGTCTGTGCTTCAAGGGCCTGAGAGGTTTGACATGAATATTCCACTATGAACCCTTAATTGAATGCTGGAATCTCGAAAGTAAGGAAAGGCCATGCTGCTGTGATCCATGAGCTTCTGCGTGCGCACGATGGCAAGGACTTGCAGGTAAGTCTTTCAGAGTAATCTAGGACGATCAATGATCCTGAGCCAGGACCTCAGAAATTGCCCTGCAAGCCTTATTCCTTTATCTTATCTCCAGGAACAGTATGTCTGTGTGTGGCTGCGCGCTAGGGGTCTGTGACATTAATGATAGGGGGAATTCGTGGGTGGGTTCAGAGTCCTCACATTATCAGTGCTCGTTCTTTGTGTGTTCTTGGAGTGGCCCGGAGTGCTCACTCTTAGATTACTCAGGGACTCCGATGCTGGAGTGATTGTGGCGTGCCCCTGGTTTACTCTTGCAGTGCTCTTGCTTCTTATATGGATCTCTGGAAGTGCTCGTGGCGAGCTCTTGGTGGTTTGAAATATGTTGCTTGGAGTTTACTGCTGCAAAAACCATTTGCAGGCGTTCTGGTCTTTGAGCATTGCTTGCATGTCTCCGGCCAGGACCAACAAGCACTTGCAGAGGCGCTGATGTGGGCATCTGAAGACGGATCTGCCGAGGTGGTTGAGCTGCTCTTTCGTTTGGGGCTGGATCTGAGCGTACCTTGGCCTGCTGATCCTGCAACCCCATCCCAACCTCATTGGGAGGGGCTGTGTCATGAGCTTACCACCAGGAAAGGAGCCGAAACAAATCCTGCTAGAATTCTTCCTTACCGTAGCAAAGGATTCTTTTCACTTTGTTTACCATTCTTAGTAGGAGCTGTGATTAAGCAGATGCCCCCGGGCCAGCCCCAAATCCAGGATTCTAGTGTTTACAGTTTTTTGGTGCTTAGATTTCTTAATTTGTTATGTGTTTAAGGATTTGCCCGTTTTGTGCAGTTTGTTTGAGTAAGGCCTCCTTCAACATTTGCGGGAATACCAGTGGAACCGAAGAATGTTAAGTCTTGTCTCTTTGTGTTGCGTACATTTCATGGTTGAGGCGTGGGTGAGCGTGTCAGAGAGGCAGCAGGACAAGCAACATGCATGCCACCCTTGCTGCGGACTCTTTTTGGGTTTATATAGGGTTTTCACAGTGGGATTGTGTTAGTTTTGTTTTGCATCCTTGCTTCTTTCTGATCTGCCCGACAAATCCTGCACTCTTTCTTCTTTGTTGAAGCGGGGGAATTGCAGAACCCAAAACCCAAAACCCAACAGTTGAAGAGGGTATGGAAGCGCTTGTCTGGGTTGAGGCTCAAGCGGCTGTGGGATTAAGAGTGGCCAAGTGAAGGACAAAAAGAAGGCCCTGGGGCTACATACGTTACTGCTTGAACTAGACTGGTTGTATCTAGGCTGTATTCAAGAAAATGCCTTCTAGGAGTCCCACCTGCTAGCAATGCAAATCTTTATGTGAGAGTATGTCAGTGCAGAAGGTAACGCCGCAGTTTGTCCAGATTGCAGGGTTTAGGGTTTAGGGATGATGGTTTAGCAGGCAGGTTTGTAGGATTAGGATTCAGCGTCTAGGAAAACCAGACAGATGTCTCGTATGGGTTCCCAGAGGCTGTCTGGCTGTGCTGCTAAAAGTTGTGGGTGAGCCCTTGCAGAAGGATTTTGAACCTCATGCAGATGAAACTTGCCTTAGATCATGTTCCAAACCTTCGAGTATCCTACCCAACGGCCGTCCTGGAGTAGAGCCCAGGTGGTCAGACATGGAGATGGAGCAGTAGGTGGCCAGGCGTTGCGAAGAGCTGCACACCGGAAACTCTGCGCAAAGTTGAGCTTCAGATTCAGGAAGACTTCTTCTTCAATGTTGCTAACTTGCATGCTATTAAAGCCATATAGCCGGCCTACTACCCGGAGGCAAGGGTTCCAATTGTTCGACTTGGATACCGTATGTCAAATGCCAAGCCTAGGGGCCCGGGATACGCAGAGGACAACAAGAAAAGTAGAATCGCTGATTGTAAAGACCTTCAACACTGGGACCATTCCTTTGACATCCCTGTATGAAGAGGTTTTGGGTATAGGGTGCCTCCACCCACCTAAATTTACATGATCCGTGAACTTAGCCCGTTAGCTCTTGAACAGGAGCCAAGTCTAGGAGGACAGATGATTAGGTTCTTAAGCCTTTTTGGCTGGAGAATGTCTGTCGTGATTGCTCCTATAGGGCCGCACTATCAATTTACTGGCTCCATGCGTCTCCAAGCTGCTGGCATTTTCAAATTCCTATGCGTCGCCTCAGGGGTGCTGCGTTCAAATTACTTTTTGCGCGCCGGGATGCGAGCACATGGTGTGAACACACTCTCAAGTCTTTTAAGTCCTCACTGGTTATTCCTTGTCCAATGGGCCCATCGACATTTCTCAGGAATCATCGGCCAGTGATCGCGGCACTCTTAGCCTGCCGGGCAGATGCGAGTGGGACTGTTTTTGCAAATTGTTTCTGCTTTTGGTTTGTCATGTTGTTAGATAGCATGCTGCCATGCCTGAGGCCATATCACAGGCATATACAAAATTCAACATTTGAACGGCGCGGGAGTCGGAGCTTTTGGGTAGAGACTTTAGACTGGCTTAGGCGAATTCCGCGTCAGCCAATGGGTTCACTGCCCTTGCAGTCGCGTGCCAATACGGCACAGCTGAAGCCGCGAAAGACCTTCTGGCCCAGAGGGCGGACGTGAACGTGCAGGCCTTCCTCCCTTCAAATTATAGCCAAATAGATTTCTGGGCGCATGCAAAAAGAAAGGAGGAGTGTGCCAGTGATGGTAGTTGCGCGTACTTGCAGCAGTGACAGTAAGAGCACGCAGGCTCTCAACGGACGCACACCTCTAATGCTGGCTGCCACTTTTGGGCATTCCGCGATAGTCACGCACCTGTTAGAGCATCGAGCTGACGTGAACCTTGTCTGCACCATCAGGAGGCATCAAGGGCAAAGTGCACGGTTTACGATGCAGGCATGTTTAGTTCGAGAAGGGGGATTGCTTCTATTGGCACTCTTACGCATCACGTTTATCAGACAGAAGCCAGCCCAACATGCTGACAGAATCTTGCTATGCTCAGGGACCTCCAGGACGGAGACCAGAACAACTCACTCCTCTTGGCGGCGCAGTCTGGATATGAGGGTATCCTCGCACGCTTGCTCGCCCATCGTGCTTCTGTCCTTTGTTTGCAAGTTCAGTCATTGCACACTTACTGCTCGAATTACATGAACTGCTTCCAAGCCTGGAGATCCCAATCTTTCTTTTGAGTATGCGATGGCGGGGACCAGAGCAGGACAACATCCTTTCCCGCATATGAATGATGTTTTGTGCTGTTTATAGATACGTGCATGTTTATCACACGCCGTGCAAGCTTCAGCCCATGCCTTCGAAGACCTGGCAAGGGATCCGTGCTGACCGGTCATAGCCTGCACAGCCCCCTACACGCATAAGGTAAGCAAGAGTGACCGTTTACAGCCATCTTCCAATCAATCTCCATGGTCAACCCAAGCCCCATACCAGGCCCTAAGCATGAATCTTCCAAGTCAGCATGTGCCGAAAACTTGTAGGGGGGATCTTCTTAACCTGGGCTGCTTTCTTGGTTCCATGGCTTTCCGGGTACTGCAGTGGGAGACCAAGTGTAATGTATCCCCAAGTTCCAGCCAGTTAGCACAGGCTTGGTGCAGTAGGTGAGTGTGCTGAGGCAGATTGCAGAACCCCAAGTCACCCATGTGCTAGTCAATTACTATGCGCTTCCACAAACCTTGCCAACAATTGCTTCCGCCAGAATTCAAAAGCCTCTTCATTGCTCATTTGAAGCTGTATAGGGCATGTTCGTTGAGTGAGACAGGCTTACTTTAGCCAGACTGCTTGTGAGTGCGAACAGTTGTTGGTAAGGAGATTTTCGTTACATCAGCCCGTAAAGTTCATATGATAGCTACCGGGTCCTTTTTCTTAAATAGGGGCTGGGGTAGCCAAGATCCCTTTGTTACCTACCCTAGTCCCCTATATAACCCCAGCGTAAATTGTGTTTCATTTTTTCGGGTTGCTTCTCCATCATAGGTTGAGTACGAGGTTGAGTACTGCCTACATCAACTCATAGTCGTCTAATGGGTTTCTCTTTGAACAGAACCTTCTGAAGGTGCTGCAGTTCAGGGGATCCAGCCTGCGAATCTCCAAACTAGTTGAATCAAATACTCAGATCCCTCCTGCCCATCTCCAGATTCGGCCTTTAACTTGTGACGTCTACCATCCCCCACCCCCCAGCCCCAACACCACCCACCCCCTCCCAACAACAAAAGCACAATTGGGAAATCCTAAACCCCAAATAGTTTCCATTTTCTTTTCCATTATCCCAATATATCCCCTGTATAATCCCCTCATTCCTATATAACCCTATAGAATCCCCTAAATAACCAGAAAATGCCAAGGCCAAGAATTCAAATTGAAATTAGCTTTGGAGGGACCAGGCTCACCCCACGCCGCCTTTAGCCGAACCTTGGAAACCTGTTAACTGCACACCAAACTGTTTGGGCGTTTCAAGAATCATAGGGGCCGAATAAGTTACCAATATCATCGTCCTAGATTCCTTGTACAGTTTGCAGCGTAGCGTACCTCAAATATACGTACTTCAAGAGTGTTTTGGCAATTATTCGGGCCCTCATTTTAGGAACCATGCTGATTGAGCATGGCTCCGTTGTGTGGGAAGAGAGCTGATCCAGCAAAGACTCCGCTCTGTGAGCAAAGAGCGGATGGAGCAAACAAACTGAGTTGCTCGCCGGCTTCGCTGGTTGAAAAATCGAACATTCCAGAGAGGGAAAGAGAGTGCGGAAGAGATATACTGGGGTTATATAGGGGTTATATAGGCTACTATAGTATAATAGTGTGTATATATATATATATATGTAGATATATTTGGGTTATATGAGTGAGTCCGGCAGTGACCTCTTGTCCTTTTTTTTGTTTTCGCGGGTGAGCGCCTAAATATCCATATCCTTTGACCCCATGAAATTTGTGTTGTGCGTTTTATGTGGTCTAAGTTGTGCTGCCTGTTAGCAGGCGGTGGCAGTACTCAAATTACAAGGCCCAGGGTTTGGTGTATAATCCCTCTTAAGTAGACAGAATATGGCTTGGGGTAAATTATAATAAGATCCCCATATGCCCCATGGTCTATCTACTTAAGGGCGACTATATACCCTCAACCCTAAACCCTGAATAGTAGTTTCCATTTTCTCTTCCATTATCCCAATATAATCCCTCATATAACCCCTATATCTACTTAGGGGGGACTATAACTCATACCCCTAAACCCTAAACCC
>CAJNIZ010045249.1:43312-85630 GCA_905231905.1 Symbiodinium pilosum | reverse complement strand
CCTAAACCCTATAAATCCTTTAAACCCTAAACCCTAAACCCTATAAACCCTAAACCCTAAACCCAGTTGGTGAGCCGAGGTAGACTCCATTGGGCAGCCACTGCTTCAGCAAAAGAGGATTCGGGGGTTGAGGTGGCTAAGGGGTTGACAAGCTTAGGCTTTACAGGTTGTGTTTAGGGTTTAGACCCTAAATTAGGGTTTAGGGTTTAGGGTTTAGGGGGGGTTTAGGGTTTAGGGTTTAGGGTTTAGGGAGGTTTGAGTCTTGAACACATGGAGTCTTTAGAGCTGGGGATCAATTATGATTGGAAGGCCTTCCGAAGCACCAGTAACTTTGACTGTCTCACATTACTGGGGGGGTTTCCAAACAACCTTGCATTAACCCTAAACCCTAAATAGTCGTTTCCATTTTCTTTCCATTATCCCACCCTAAACCCTAAACCCTAACCCCTGTATAACCCCTATACCTACTTGGATCTTGTTTTTTTGTGTTCCTCATGCCGAGGTCAAGTTTCGGGCTTGGGGCTTTCGGCTTGCGGAATGCAATTAATGGGCTGAGGACTGAGTTTGTCGAGATTCGATGCTTTCGTGCCTTTTTTACAGATTCTTCTTGGGTGTGAAATGATGGGATGTACCAGGAATTTCGTAGAAATCTTGTGAGCAGCTTCTCAACACCCAAGTGGAGAGTAACAAAGCTCCAGCAAGCGACGAGTACCCGCAGGAGTGTAACAAGGCTCCGGCAAGTGGCACATAGCTGCTACTGGTAGCAATCCAAATGTAAGCATGGTTGATGGAGATCCGTAGGACTTGTCGTCATAAGACTGTCATCATAGGTTTACAGATAGAGGCAGGGTAGTACTATTGCGTTGTTGCCGACAAGAATTTGCAGGAAGACGCATCCGCATAACGGGTTTTGGTGTATCCCGAAACTGACTGTTCCTTTTTGTTGCCCGGTACAAGAAAATTGATGCAGCTTGTTTCGTTGTTGCAGCGTTTTTGTACCTACCCCGCCTGCTCCTCCGCCTGCTGTGAGCAAAACTCGAGGTCGGGTCAAGTCAAGCTATCCTTGAGCTCCGTTGTAGGCCCAAGGATGTAAAGATCATAGGCCTAAAATACGTGAGGTGAGCTGCCACAACTCCCACGGTGTAGTTAGAGCCCAGCCGGCTCGGCCTGCTTCTGAAGATGGGTGCCCGTGGTATACCCGAAAATTGCGAGATCTTTCCCAAGAAACTCCTAGTATCCCCACCCCTATTATAGTTCCCTATATAATCCCCTATATAACCCCCTTTAAGGAGTCTAGACTATGGCTCATATCAATCCAGAGAATTGCGATTGTCAAAGCCCCACAAACACCTCAGGCCATTCCCTGGATTGATATGAGCCATAGTCTAAACTCCTTAAAGGGGTTTTTTAGGGGATTATATATGGAACTATTATAGGGGTTACTAAGGGGGATACTAGGAGTTTAGACAATGGCTCATATGATGATAATTTTGGCACCTTTAGTTTCAGAAGCTAGCACATAATCCTCGCAAGGTCGGGATGGACTGCATTGAATTTGGCCGCAAGTTTTGGACACCTCGCGGCTGTCGACCTACTGCTCAGCCACGGCGCAGATGCCACTGGATTGTTGTTCTACACTTGGCACACGTGTGCGCACTTTCGCGGTATGGTATGAGCTCCATAGAGTCCTGAACAAGAACCAACCGGAATGCATTATCGGCCTCCATACATCCTCCGAGTCCCGGGGTACCCCTTATGTAAGGCCCTTGAAGTGACCGAATCATATTCCCATTCGTAGCCCAGGCCAGCTTAGCGGATGAAGAGGGTGAGACCGCAGCTACTTGGCTTGCACTTCCTCAAAGTGATGTTGGGCTCTCTCCTTAGAGCCGTATGCGGGCTGCAGACAGAAGCATGGCAAGATTTTGCAGTGTTTGTAGAGTAGGGTGTGCTGAGCATGGATTATGTTGAGATGTTTTTTTGGTCAGGGTCCTGGAGCTCAGCTCCTAGGGTTGCAGCTCCCCGCGATTCCTCCATCTACTCCGGCATTCTAACATTGCCGTTCACATAGAAGGCAAACCTGATCCCCCCGTGGATCTGAAACCTGATGCTCTGGAGCTGACAGGCATGCTCTTGATGTCATCTGGCCTCTATTGTTTCGATTGCTTTCAAAGTCTTCATGATGAGCGGCAATGCTCTGCAGACAGCCCATGTGTCATTTGGACATGCTGTTGCCGCATTTGCCGCAAACATGCCTCAACGCCCTGGACAGGTACGTACGCTACCCTGAATCCTGCCTTGCTTGTTGCCCCGAAGCTTTCAACGAGCATCTGCCGTGCACAGATCTGGTCATGGCTGAGCATCTAAGGAGATGGCAGCCTTGGCTAGTGGCTCGACCTGAGAGTTTTCGGGGGAAGATGCAAACAGTTCGGGATGTATGTTTAGAACCCCTGCTCGCTGATCATGGCCCCTACATCCCTATAGTAAATCAGGCCGTCATTTGATGCTGCTGCTAGTACTTCAGTTCATCCTCTGAAGTTGTGAAAGACCAAAGGTGGGCACGAGGATATTGCGAGACGTTTGCGATGGGCAGTGGGCAGTGAGAGGAACGAGATGTGTTGGTGATACGGGTTCTGATGAATGTAACCCCTATCTTTTAGCCATTGCAGCTGCAGCTGCTGTAAATTGTCATGTATGCTATGGTATAGAACAAAGTTCCATGAGACAAGGTTTTTGATGACTTTTAGTTCATTCCCCTCTCTGAGCCAGCAAAGCATGCTTGAAGGGGATCTAGTAACTGTCGTCTAGTGCCTTGCTGCGGGGCAAGGCCAAAGGCAGCCCAACGCATCGCAATGCAGCCAGGAAGGACACTGTTCCGCCAGCCAACCCGTCCAGGGCTGTACCGGGTGGACCTTCCCAATTCTTGTGCTTCATCCCCTGCTTTGCCTCATGCCAGGCATGTAAAGTATCCTGAGATTGAAGCACGTAAAGAAGCTCCAGTTATGGGAGCTAGTGCAATTTTTGAAATTTATTTCTTTTAAGCTGCAGAGCAGCTTCTCAATCTTTCAGGCAACCTTTGCCTGTGTCCCTTGCCTCCTCAGCCTGCCAGTAGCATCTTTTCTGTTACTACAGCCATGAGGAGAGGATGATACTCGTTCAAATCACTCATCATCATCGTCTGTCTTGCTTATGCGGTTTTATTATTGACGGACCTATTGCCGTCTTTCTCACTGTTGCTGCCTGCCAGTGTGGAGTGCGCGTGCGGCTTCCTCACAGAGGGGAGGCTTGTGGACCAGCGTAGAGCGTGTTGCGGAGCACCGGCTGCAATGGCCGAGGGATGTAGAGTGGAACCTGGCAAGGCCCGGCACATGACCCTGACCAGCGTCACATGTGATTGATGCATTCGCTTTTGATTCGTCCATGTTGCAGACCAGGTCTTGATTTTCTTTGTATTGCCATGAACATAGCTGTCCTGCTGTTAAGACTGTGCTTGTCGACTTTCGTCTGCAGCAAAAATGCTGCTTTTTCCAATGGTTTTGTGCTCGTGGCTGCGCCGTGTTCCTACAGATTGTGCTGTAGGCATTCAGCCGTAGCATATGCAGACTAGGTAGCGCAGTGGTACCCTCGGACTTCCGGGGTCACGCGGTAGCGCTACCCGGGCTATGATAAATATGCAGCTTGTCGGTTGCGTTCTCGTTTTTGGTTGACTTATCGTCCGAGGGTTACTGGAATACCTAGCCTAGCAATGGTTTACTATCCGAAGATGTGCCAGCCTTGTTGACGGGCTGGTGAGCCAATGGCTGCGAAAATGTCGCGCGTGTGCTGTGCGTTGTCTGCGCCGCAAGTTGTGCAATCTCATTGGTATAGTAGGTATAGTCGTATAGTGATGCTTGTAACGTAGCGAAAAGAAGTAATAGCATTAGTAGCAGGAGTGGAAGTAGTAGAGCGGCCAACATGGCAGCCGCAACCGCTAGCACCAGCAGAAAGAGGACCAAGAAGAGCACCTCCACCAGCGGCAGTGGCAGGAGCAGCAGCACCACCAACAGCAAAACAAACAACAAGCAACACGCAAGCAAAATCAGCGGAGGCGGTGGCAGCAGCAGCATCAGCGGCAAACACACCGAGGACGATGGCGGCGACGACGACAGGCTCAGGTAAAAACTACACGAACTCCATCAGCTGCAGCAAGTACAAATTTCATTCATTCATTCACAACGCAGCGGTCCTTATCCGCCTAGCGAGCTGGCGTATGAAGGCAGTCCATTAGGACCGGCATCTCTGTGGACGCAACTACCTCTTAGTAGTTCCAATGCAGGCCCGAAGGCCGAAGGCCGTCACATCAAGACCAGTTGGGGTACCCCGTAAGAAGCATAACAAAGTGTTAGCTTTGCATAGTCCTGCTGCTTTCATGATGCCCGCATCCTCAACTCCGCACGTGGTGCATTGGTGTGTTCAAAAGGGTAGTCCCAGGATAGAGACCGTGCATGAGGGATGTGATGTTGGCATCAATTGTTCATCCAACTGCAATCCAAACATATTTCGTGCAGCGTGGTATCCTCAGAGCCTAGGTAGCATCTAGGTAGCATTACGGAAGTGATCTTTCAGGGGTCAACTAGGAACTCTGGTAGCTTCCTGTTTGGAGCTTGCTTGTAGTGTGCTGCGCTAGCTGTGGCTGATCTGTACATGATTGTTCCACGTTCGGCACTTTGTACAGCGTACTCCCTAGTTTCTATCCCTCAGGTTGACGGTCTATGTACAGGTGTTTCAGCAGGTACAACTACACTGTTAACTACAACTGCAATAACCATTACTGCTGCCACTTTATCACTGCTATTAGATATACAGAAAAATGGAACCTGCCAACAGTACAGCTGCTGCCGCTACTGTACTACTACTTCTGCTACTGCTTCTTCTACTGCCGCTGGTAGAACGATGCCTCATGACGCCGCAGGCGAAGAGCCGCCTGGACCAAGTCACCACTCGAGCGCGAGGCGACTAAGGGCATGTGGAGTAGAGCATCGGGCAGGAAGAGTAGTAAGGAATCGGGTGTGAGGGTTACTAGTCCTCAAGGGATGCCCAAGTACGTGTACAATTGATGCTATAACTAGCCGGGGCACGCCCGTATGCTCGATGCCTCAAGATTGAAAGTTTTCGGGTGTTTCTTCAAGAAAACCTTCTACGGGGTAGGTTCTCAAACGTCTGCAGAAGCTGTTGCAGTAAGGCCTTCCCTGTAGACAGCTTTCAATGCTGGCGTATTCTTTCTTGGAGAGCTGGTCCTTATGATTTGTATGTCAAATCCGCCCTGGACCCTATGCAACAAACAGCAGGCTTCAGACAAGGTTTAAGGCGCGGCGCGCTGAGGGTTAAGGCATGGATGTCAATGGTGAAAGTACTGATCAACAGGAGCTCACGCGATGGAATCTTGCAATTAAAAAGGCTTTTGGGTGCAGGCACCATCCCCCAAATGAACATGGGCTCCCACGGGTTCAGAGTTAGGGCTCGCTGGTGGCGGTCTCCATGCAAATCTTACATAACCGAATCAAATAAATCAGGATGACTCACCGTCAGTTTGGCTTGGGATGATGGGACGGAAAGCAAAGGCTTAGCCTGAAGGCAGTATGCATTGAGCATAGCACTCACTAGGTATCCAACAGCTGGAGATGTCAAGTATCAAGACACGACTTAGCTTTAAAGCCCGTGCAGTGTTGTCCTGGGGCGTGGCCAACTATGGATGGCCGCCTGTTCATACTTGGCCATGCTCTTCAGCTCTCCCTTTCGCTGGAAGCCTCAAAAGCCTATCTTCGAGCTATGGCAGATGGGTACGCCCCATTGTCCGATGCTCCCACAATGTAGACTGGTGCCCCATGTATGATCTAAGCCTATTTGCTGCAATCGGGAGGAGTGGACCACCAGTCCAAAGCCGGATGCTCGGAATTTCGGACGAGCCCGCTTGTTGCAATCAGTCGCGGTTGCAAGCTGGTCTTGCTTGGTTGCAGCAGTTAGCAGTGGCAGCAGCTGCAGCGGTAGAAACCACCAAAGCAATGACAACAACAGCATCCGATGCGCAAGCAGCATTCGCACGTGTTGCAGAGGATGCTTCTTCTGAATAACTTCTTGTCACGCACACACACAGGATCTCCACAGTCTCATGGAGCTCGAGTGTGCAAGAGAGGCCTGACCCCTTTACCTGGCGCATCTCCCCTCCTTTGCCCAAATACGTGATGTAATCGTTGTGTAGACGTGTAGACTATGGTGCTGTAATATGCAACACACCTAGAAAGACTGTTGATGCTGCTTCGTTTTTGCTACCTGCTACCTCAAATGAAAGTACAGGGCTTCTTGCAAGTCCGACAAGAGTTCTTCAGGCCTTTTTAGGCACGGGTGGTAGTATGGCCTCGTTCAACACCAGCTTTCTGGGTCATTTGTCAGCGGCCTTTGTGCTGCGCTTGAGGTTCTGTACGTTTCGTGTCCTTTTAAGTTCGTGGCGATCCTGTAAACGTACGCATAAGTGGCCGCTGCAGCACGCATGTATCATCCTTACAAAATAAGCAGGGGATCGTACGGAACTCAATTTGCACTTCGCAATCCTCTGTGCAGAATCCTTCTGAAAGCCTGAAACCTTTATCCCAGATTAGCAAACAAAAACCCTCAAATCAGAAAACTAACCAACTCTCCGGAAACAAGCTGGGAATCTGAATGGGGACACTCAAACGGGCATAGGTGGACTTTCATGTTCTTAGGGAGACTAAAATATTTTCGGCTCTCTCTCTTTCTCTCCGTCTCTCTCTCTCTCTCTCTCTCTCTCTCTCTCTCGCTCGTCATACATAATACATACAACCCCGCAACCCTATTCAAAGTAAGGAGGTTTGCACAGCAGACCCCAAACTGTGAAGCCCAATAGGCAGAAGCGTTTGACGCCCTGTCGTCCGCGAAAAATCTAGGAGCGGAGGCTCCCCGTTCCACTTGATCTCGAGGTGGATGTTGTAGGCGCTCCCCTAAAAGCAGATGCCCCTTCCCTACATGCATATGGGGGGTTATAATATGTAGCATTGGTGCTACAAGAATATTAAAAAGCCTTTTCTGGAGATTGCAAGGGTAATTCTCAAAGTTGCTGGATGCATAGGTTGCAGGAGTTTATTATTGGCTTCGCAGTGAGTTCACTTTGTGTCCTTTCTTTGACGGGGTCCTGGGGGCACATGATTACATATTGCCGTATGTTGGATTTTTCTAACATGTATACAGGACGCACTTCCTTTGGGGTCTTCGTATGCCTTCGTATGGTACCATGATTGCTTCGAAGGCTTGTTGGTCTGGGTTGCGGTAGAAGATGTCCCCGTGTCACTGGTTAGCTCTTGTTGACTGAGCGGGGACCGAAAACTGCAGGAGCAGGGGTGCCAAACAGAAGAGGCCGCAGAGTTGATTACTTGGAGATGCCATCCAGAACTCCCAGAGCCAACTAACTGATTTCTCTTTTCAGGCAGTAAAAGGAGTGTTCCCACAAGCAATGCTGGACAGAAATGGTTGTTTAGCGGACCAGAGCAAGTTGCCGTGCAGGAATACCGCGAAATTCTCGCTTTGGAGAAGCACGTGGAAGAGGCCCTAGTGGCACATTTTCGTTCATGAAGCTGCTAGGTCTCTCTAAGCATGTTCGGGAATGTACATCAAAGTGGACTCGAAGCGCAGTAACGCAGATTGTTTTGCTGGGTCTTGGACTTTAGATATCTGCTTCGTTGGTTTGAAGCATGAACTTCTAACTGTTGGAGTGCCAGCTCAATGGTTCAAGGCAGGCCAGTGGCATGTGACATTCTTGCGTCAGGGCACCTTGAAAAAATCGTTCATGGAAGCCAGGTGCACAATTCTGGCTCTATTTGAGGTCCTGTCACATGTCTGGATACCTAGGGAACATCTCCAGGGAACTGCGCCCTGCCTCCAACATGTTCTCCATAGAGAACCTAAGGAGTTTGGGATAATTTGAGGGCAGACGGATTTCGCCGGGGCCTTCACAAGGAGAGCCTTCAAGAAGCATTGAACCGCTGATAGCCCGTGACACCCAGCGCGCGCCGTTTTTAGGATGCCTCCGGGTGGCGGTTACGGTGCAGGTGACGGTGCCTTTATGTGCCTTTGCTGCTGCTGGTCCCTGATATTGTAAGGACCCTCCCATAATCACTTCATATGCCCAGGGGCCCCCTTCTTGAGAAACTCCCATATGGACCTTGCCCCCCCGCTTAGATTGCTGCCCTGCAGAGGCACAGAAAGAGGAATCGCTCCTGGAAAGCATGGTTTTGAGACAGGAGACCCAGAATTTTGGGGAACAAAGCGATATAGGTGGCTAGATAGGAAGTGTTTGCTTGCGCTTGCGCATTTCGTGGTGGATTTCTAAAGTTGAAGGAACCTATTGCCGCGGTTGGGCCTTCAACATGTGAAGCAAACACCCTGGTGCAGGGCTTGAAGGGCTCGTTGTCTCCTTTGAAATGTTAACAACAGGCATTAACCAGAACTACAGCACCCCAGCCTTCTTAGCCTCCGCAGTGCAGGAGCATGAAATACGCTGTAAGTTACTTAGTCGGGGATTTCGCAAAATTATGGGTGCCATTTTGGGGCCCAATAATAATAAGGATCACAATATATTGGGGTCTATATTGGGGTCCCCCTATTTTGGGAAGCTACCAATAACCTCTACATACCCCCAGTTTCCATTTCATTTTCCATTTTCTTTTCCATTTGATTCTCCAGTATTGGGGTATGATATCCCTAAACCGGGATCTACTACAATATAAACATATTAGGCATCCGGGTCCGGCCTTGCGGCCATCTTGCTCTCAAAGTTCCATGACGTCAGCTAAGGTACGTCAAGGGATGCTTAGTTTCCCCCCTAATGATGGAATAGACTGTTCATGTTAGCAGGCGCGCGATTCTAGACGTCCCGCAATTCCCGAACACGCTCTGCACATCTACACTTGTATGGATTTCTGCACCTAACTGGGGGGGCCCTAGAAGGCTCTGGCCAGGTTCGATGTGTCCTCCACTTAGCCTTTTGAAAAATCTATTAAGTTCTTGCTGACTTTGAGGGGCGTGCGGCAGGTTTTGCTTGCCGTGACGTCACGCAGCTGCCCTGACGCTCCAAAGCCCTATAATCCCGGAAGTGAACCACAAAAACATGAAATTGGCAATCAACTTACTACGGAAACTTTTTTACATCAGAGCCATGGGGCATCTTAAATCCCGCGCCCGGCTTCATGTTCCCCAGAGATCTGGATCCCAACTTGTGAGAGTTTTCAAAGGAGGCTTTTTCAAACAACTGGTGGCAGCTTCGCCGTCTTCGTATGTTTTAACCGTGTAATCTTAAGAAAGCAGGTCTGCAAACGTTGTACCTATGGTATGGTCAAGAAAGGGGATTTGATGATATATGCTACCACTAAATTGCAAAACTCCTCCCGCCGCATTCTCCATAAACCCTTTTGGGAGAGGGGAATTCGCGTATGTCCCCATCTAGGATACCCACATGGAATCCCTTCCCCTGATAATGAAACCCCCTAGCCTATGCTCATCAAAATTCCCAAGAGACTGCAATGGAGAATGGGTTTGTTATTACGGGGTGGGGTGATTGAGCTGCACAGTAACTGTTATGGAACCGGGAATACTTGTGTGTTTCGTAGTGAGGGGAGTGGAAACCCTACAAACCTGAGTCCTATATCCTAAATCCTAAGCCCATAACCCCGAATCCTCAACCATCAACCCCTTAATCATGGCCAGACGCAGGAGCGAGGTTGCACACCTGGCAGAGCCATGGCCGGATGCAGCCACTCAGCTTTGCCTGTGATGATCTCTCTGATTATCCAATGTGAGCCATAGTCTGAACTCCTAAACGGGGGTGAAGTAGGGGATTATATAGGGTGGCTATATAGGGGTTATTGAAGGGTATACCAAGAGGTTAGACTATAGCCCATGTGGGAGTCAAGGGCTGGTTTTAAGGAGTATGTAGGGGTGCTGTAGGGTTATATGGGGATGTAACAGTTCAGGCGAGGTTTTTCCAAGGCTTCGGTGAGTCTGTACAGGCTTTTCCTAGTAAGATTGAGGTGTGTGTATATGTTGCTTGTGCATTTGTGGAGCTTATCACTGCAAACCCCGCATTATGTGGCAGTTCGAACTACTCGTAGTGCTTATGGTAGAAATAGAGGAAGGAAGATGAAGGAAGCCATGAGAATGCAGGTGTGGGCGGTTTGGGGTGGTTGAGCACCTCTTTTTTCCATGCATGATGCATGGTGGCAACGTGAGAAATGGCCGAACACCTTAAGGAAGTCATGGATCCCCACAGTAGGTGTAGGGTTTAGGGTTGGCTTGGGATAATGGAAAATGAAATGGAAACGACTCTATAGTATGTTGTGGTTGCATTGGGATAATGGAAAAGAAAATGGAAACTACTATAGTATAGTGTGGTTACGTTAGTTTCCGTTTTCCTTCATCCCTTACTAACAACCAGTAAGAGCTGCAATCCACATCGCACTTCCTCATTGTCATTATGGACAGGGCCGCATTCCGCTCTATGGGCTTGCTAGTCTTCTTTGAGAATAGGATGGAGATACTTCTGCAGGGGCGCATGCCTAACTCTCGGCCGAAGTGAGCGCACGGCACATCAAAGCATAGAGCCTCATTGCAGTGCAAGACCCTTTGTTAAAGGTTTAGGCTGACGCCGACGCCTGTCGGGTCGGCGTTCGAACTCTACAATGGGATGGATTTGTGCATGATGCTCCTCGTAATGTGTTTCTTCCTTGTCTTGTCCGTGAGCTATATGTTCGCCTCACGCAAGGATTAGGGCACTGGGGCTGTAGACTCACACGGTTTAAGGCAATAGCGCGCGCATCACATAGGCCGTAAGCACAACTCAAGAGACAAGCCGTTTCAAGAAAGAGCACACACACACACCAAGCAGTCCGTCCACTGATTCTATTGGATGATCCTCGCTGGGACTAAACCTTAAGGGATCCACTGAATTAACACCCCGGAAACCGCATCCAACAATTATTCCACAGTCTAAAATTCCCGGGTAAACATGTGTCGTGAATGCCGATACGATATTCCCTGGACACTAAGTCCTAAACCCACAAAGCCCAGGTCAGGCCTCTCTGCAGCAGGCTCGTCACCAGCAATTATTTGAGAGACTCTGGCCGAACTGGTTCCACAGGGGAAACCAGGAACATATTCTGGGGATTACGCAGGGACTATGGTGGTCCCTGCTGAGAATCCTACAGAAGAATTGTTGAGAAACTCTCATTCAGGTCTTCCAAGGTGTCCGAGAGGTTCTCAGCAGGTTTTGCAAGAGTTCTAGCAAGGAACCTTTGGGGAACCATAGTTGCTTGTTGGCCACGTTCCCGGGGCAGGTAGAGATTTAGGGAAGAATTCTTGGGCTTTACTTTGGGTTTCCAGATTTGCGGCTCCATTGCTCATGTCTGCAGGCCCGGCACAGCACCTCTCCCAATCATTCCAACTTCGCTTCTCAGGCTTGGCACAGAAGAGGGGACCTCGTCAAAGGAAGGCGCGCGTCGAAGCCTCGGGACAAGATCTGGATGGCAGAGGTTTTCGGGGTTGGGCGTTTGGAGCTACAATGTTCACCTATTTCGAGCGGAGGAGAGGGGACTTTCCCACTTCAGGAGTATCTGATTCAGTATCACGGCATGCCACAGCCCAGTGGGACCTGTATTGTAGCCAAGGAGTCTGTGTCGGCCAACAGTTTTACCAACTCTGCAATGCCTCTGGATGTTGTTAAGTGTATCTGGGCCCGGAAGCTTAAAATGTGCAGCAAGGCTGTCGTTCCTTCTCATTGCATTCTGCCCTGGCCCTCAGACTATAGCACATAATCCCTATAAACCCCTACATAACTCCAGTTTCCATTTCATTTTCCATGTTCTTTTCCATTTGATTCTCCATTATTGGGGTATATATAGATTTTCAGATAAGAGCTTGCCAGGGCAGGCCTTCTTCAACAGAAATTCGCTTTGAGACTTCAGATCCGAGACCTTCAATGCTGACCCAAACCTTAAATAGTAGTTTCCATGTTATTTCTCCATTATCCCAATATAACCCCAAGATAACCCTTAACCAGAAACCCTAGATGTCCCTAAACCCCAAACCCTACATGTTCTTGAAACGTAAGCTGCTAGGCAGTTGCCACGCGCGCTCGCGGCATCTGGGATCCAGCTCACATCACACATACGGACCCGGAAATATGCCTTGAAAGTGTACACATAAAAAAGCTCACAGGAACTGGACTAGCAAGCCCGCATTCCTCCTAGAAGCCCCAAAAGAATTCTCAGGGGTCAAAGTGGTTAAAAGCAACTGGGTTGCTGTTGAGGAACTTAAGTTAAGTTACTATATTGGGGAAACCCTACTATTTACTATATATACCCATTATGGTAACTTAATTTAAGTTCCTTAACAGCAACCCAGACAAAGGGGGGAGCAAACGTTTCGGGCTCCTGGAGTTGCTGTTGCAATGGGCGGCGCGCCTTCCCTCATTCTACCGAATCTGTGGTTGGGAGGCCAGACCTTGGCTGTGGAACACTGGGATCTATTGGGTTTATATAGGGTTTAGGTTTAGGGGGTTTAGGGTACTATAGTATTTTGGGGTAATATTGGGATAATGGAAAAGAAAATGGAAACTACTATTTATTTGGAACAACAGTACGGAATATTTTCCCTACTTACCACCACTGAGTGAACCCTAGCTCTAAAATGGAGCTGTGTTTTGAAGGGAACTTGGAACTGAGGATCCTAAGACTTAGCGCTATGCAAGGGGAACTTGTATCTTGAGTAGTAGTAATAATAATACTATTACTATTACTATTACTATAGGAAGGCTGAAGGGGACCCTTTCCACTTTGCATGCCATTCTTGCACCGCAGGTGCCGTACCGTAAGCGGCGCCCTAAAATGGCTAGTTCTGAGAGCAACCCGATAGCTGCCTAAGCGCGGGGCGTGTAGGCTTTTAGGCTTCAAGCCGTGGAGCTTAGGCGTCTACGCCTTGACGCCTAGGCGTTTAGGGCTTAGGCCCACCCTCAATCTCAAAACACAAAGAATTCAACAGAGGCTCAGGGGAAGAATTTGTTGTTGTTTTTTTTGTATTTTGCCATCGTTAGTTCGAGAATGTTCAAGAGTTGGTGCCCGTGTTGTTACGATGGATCCGCGGTGTCTCGACGCCCCGCACATGTTCTGGGAGTCTCTCAAAATCATCCTCATTGGAATTGCTTGTATTCTCAACTGTCGCTCTGGTACTACTGTTTTTCAGAAAACTCACGGTGACGGTCCTCAACATTCGCAAGCAAGATTTCGGCTTCCTGGCCCAGAACTTCTGCATCACATTTACATGGGGATTTCCCAAAATTAGGGGAAAATGTTTTGGGGGTCCCCATAATACGGAATATAGTAGATTGGGGCCTATATTGGGGTCCCCCTATTTAGGGAAACTATCATATTTCTTATTCCCCACATGAGGCAGGTGGAAGTTCCGCAAAATCAGGCGCATGCTATTGCAGTCTGAGGATCCCTTGGACCCTTAACTGGGTTGCTGTTGAGGAACCTAGTCTAAGTTACTACATTGGGAACACCATATTGTTAATTATATACCCCCAACGGTAGCTTGAATTCAGCTCCTTAGCAGCACCCCGGTTAAGGGTACCCCAGCAAATTTTCTCAGCTGCCTTAGCTTGGCTCCCCAATTGCTATTGGATTGGTGCGGTCTTCGCTGTCAGACGCTGACATGGAATGCCCACCATGAAGAACGAACCAGAAATAACAGTAGGAAAGATTCATGCAAATCATCGCTCTAAGTCATTCGTAGTCGTCATACTCCGCCCTGATGCTACCACGGCTTTGTCTGCGTTGGGGCTTAATGCCGCGTCGGCGAATGTTGCCCGAAAGCGCATGTCTGGAGGTCAAGACGTGTTGGACGATGTGAACTTCTTCAGGAAGAGACTTCGTCATTCCACTGAGAGGGTTGGAAACAACTGCATTGGAAATCTTGACTCCATGCTGTGAGCGTCCTGAGAGTCAAGCTTTATTTCATCCGGTCATTTCATGCGAGGATGCCTGTAGAACAGCACAGAGTAACCCAGAAGAACTTGAGTTGGAGGGTTGCCTTCGACACTACAAAGGCGCTTCCCCAAGCAAAGTTCCGTGGCTGGTTCCCCCGCCTCCAAGAATGCATGGCCAGAGAACGTTTGGGATGAAGCTGCAAGCTCAGGAACAACATAACCTGCTCCTTGCCTGCGGTTTAGGGTGTAGAGCTTAGGGGCAGCTTCATCAAAATGTCTTAGAGTTTAGAGGTTTTCACGAAGATGGTGTCTTGTCAGATAAATATCTAGTGAAGTCGCGGTCAAGCTTCTGGGGTTGCTTTAAACGCAACTTATGTGGTGCTCAGTGCTCCTGCTACCGGGAGGCCTGAGAAAGCCTGTTGCGAAAGGGCTTAGGGGCTTTGCTTCGGGTCCTGAAAGGGTCTAGTGTTCTGGCCATTTCTCTTGCAGCCGGCATGTTTTGACCACAAGCATGAAGTTGGGCATTCCTCTTAGTCTCACTATGACTTTTGGCATGATAATGCCGCCATGGACGCTGAAGATGAGAGTGTTGGGCAAAATGTTCTTTGTATACAAGTGACTTGGAGGTAGAGCTTTTTATCCAGAGGAAACAAGCACCAATCGGTTCCACCTGACAAAAGCCCTATAGTATCCGGGGAATGTAAGGACGACCTCTATTTAATTTCAAGATCTGTCGTTCTGATGTGCTCTGGCTCCCGCCTTTCTGAATTTCCAGTACCTTGATGAAGTTCTAGCCCCTTTGCTTGCAATCTTACATTTCCACAGGGAGGTGGCCTGCAAAATACAAATGTGCCTGTGTGCTATCTTACGGGGATTGCTGTAACTTGGGTTGCTACAATTCTGGCAAGCCATTTTGAAGCAATTCCTCTCAACTTTTCGAACTATCCATTCCTACGTTCCTGGATCCAGACCTACCGTCAGCCATCGACCACATGCAATGCCTACAAGCCCCCACAATCTTTGCCTGCTTGCGGCTGCGTGCTCCAGGCGTGCTGTCCTTGGGGCCAGCGACGCCTTCGCAGCGCATTGGACTCATAGCACGACTCCCTGCAGCAGCAAGGGCAAGGCTCATCACTAGTATCAGTACGAGACTTCTGGTTATTGCGAGTCGCCACATCAGCAGCAGCATGCAGCACTGCTGTTTGTGAGAAAAGAACGCTCTCAATTTCTAAAGGGGTACAGTCGCGAGGGGTTCCGGCTTCAGCATTTGCGTGGCTCTATACATCGTGCAGGGGCTGAGGGTCGGCTTCCTCAAAGAAGTTTAGGGTTTGAGCTTTGAACTTTGTTCTCGAATGCCAAGTTTCCCTTTGAGCGAGAGCTTCGTTTTGCAGCTCTGGCATCAAGCTCGCTCCTCTCAAAGAGAGAAGGTCACAGTTGTGAGCCCATTGTGAGCTGGTTCCACTCGGCCTGATATTAGGCTGTAGGGGATGACTCCCAGCTCGGCTCCAAGTAATCGAAAGAGGTCACCAGCTCCAAGCATGTGGGAGTTTTCCAAAACTCTGTATTTTGGTTTCAGGGTCCCCAACTGAAAACTTTATTGTTGTGAGAGTACCTCTGACTGACGCCTAAGCAGACCTTGAGGAGCAAGTCTATTCATCTGTGGCATTAACAGACGGAAGTCGAAGATGGTGGGGGCTGGAATTGTTCACCGCAAACAGTGGCTCCAACATCCTGGAACAGCAATGCGGCCTCAAGCACCTACAGGAGAGCACGTGAACCTGCCCGATGTACCGACCGCTGATTTGAGTCACTTGGCCTGCCTTGAGACTGCAACATGTATACCGAAGGAGTGTTGGGTTTAGATTGAAAAGATGCTGGCGTCGCTCCAATCGCGACTTTTCAAGAGAAATCCTGAGGGGAGAGGTTGCTACTGTTACCCCCGCTGCTTGCCGCCGCACTGCTTCAGGGCAAACTCATCCATGAGTTTGAGCTGGGGCGCCGTAGGCGCCCCTGCCCCAGAAAGTTCCTCTCTGAGAGATCGTGTGGTTGCAGCATTTAGGCTTGATGGCAGGGACCGTTGCGTGCTTTCTTTCTGAGCATTATGCCACTGTTCACAAAGTAGAGGTCTGAAGGTCGATTCAGGTTGGTTGGACCTATTGGCCCTGGTCCAATCACTCGCGGCTTGACAAGGATGAGTAGTCCCACCAAATTTGGGCGCCAAAAAGCAGGCAGAGCTTTGAACACTGCCTCGGATGTACCCCAAATTTGCTGGGTTGTCAGAACTGTGGTCCCTTTCGGTCCCCAGTAGAATACGGCCCCGAATAGAGGGACTTTCAAACCCTGTATGAGGGTTCTTATCTTTGCATGGCGGTTTCGATTCCCAGCCGGTCGAAGTCCTGCTTGCAATATTTCCTTCGTTGGCCCTTTCTATAATTCGTGGCAAGACTACGGCAGCATGAAAAATGGTGTTCGGCACACATGACTTGAGCAGAAACTGGTTGTGTTGCCCATGCTGTTCTCGGATGCCTTGCGGCCTAGTGAGAATGAATTGAAGGTGTAGGATGTGTATTTGCGACGGGTTGTTTAACGAATACAGCTCAGCACATGGGAAAAATGTCATGTCGTCCCCACACCAGCAACCTTCCTGCATGCAAGCATTTGCGTAAAGCCACGGTGATGGCTGGATAGCGCACCTTAAGTTCTGAAAGTGAATTGCTGAGCCTCACAGGCTTCAACTCCTCTTCAGGAAAGATAAGTCATTGAAAGAATTAAGCTGCACTTAGAGTGAAGGATGCTTCAATCTTGGTGTCTGCTGCATGCTCAGGCATTCATTTTCCCCGCATCTTGGTGGCACCAGTGAAACATGAAAGGTGCTGGGCTTTCTCTTGCAAGCTCCGACACACATAATCATTGGCCGCGTGACGCCGCGTGAGTCCTTGCTCTGAAAATTTACCGAGGATAAACCAAGTTGTTGACATTTGTTGACTCCTCCTCTCCTGCTGGCTTCGATTCACTGTTTCGACGGTACCAGCTAGTGTTAATCTTACTTCTTCAGGCAACATCACACCCAGCTGCAAGCATGACTTTGCTACAGTAGGACTCTTTAATCCATGTCCCTACATGAATTCAACGACTGTTATCACCACAAAGCCCACACTTATTACTGCTGCTGCTACTGCCACCACCTGCTAAGACATTTGCCACAAAAACTTAGGAATATTAACAACTATTTCTCCTTGCTGGTGCTACTGCAAGTTGCGTTGGCTACGGCTAGGATTGCAGCTGCTGCAGCTGCTGCAGCTGCTGCCACTGCAACTGCTCGCTGTTGGTTGTAGTTGGTGTTGGTGGTATGAGTCGTCGTCAACACTACCGCGGGCGTGGCCTTCATCATCGTCATCCTCGTAACCTTCGGAGGGGTGGAGATGATGATGATGATGATGATGGTGGTGGTGGTGGTGGTGGTGGTGGCGGCGGCGGCGGTGGTGACGGTGGTTGTGGCGGTCAGGGTGGCGGTGGCGGTGGGGGTGGTGGTGCTGGTGGTTGTGGCGGCGGCGGAGGTGGTGGAACATTGCTGATATCGTGATATCGAGGACGCCTCAGTGTTATATTGCCTCAGGAATCGTTCGCTTCATTGCTGCATACCGGCACAGCGGACACTGCGTTTACGTCCACTGCGCAGCAGGCACTTTGCGTGCATACTGGGTTTGGAGGATGGGTTCTGGGTTGAGCTTGCAAGGCTTAGGCAGCCCACGAAGGAAAGAAGACTCTTGCATTGATTTCGGACTCCTTCCTAAACGCTATAAGAATGCCACAGCTTTGTAAGTTGGAGGTCATTGCCCAAAAGTGTCAGTCTAGGGCATAGGAGTGCGCAAAGCAATTTGTGCATGTCATTCTCTTGCACAGAAAGGGGGCAAACCATGTGGTTTTGGCGTACAAGTTGCATTTCCCACAAAAACGCTTCCTCCTGACGATGAGCTGACCAGGAATATCCAGAAGCTCCACTTCTGTCTGCGCATATCTCATGGCCCACTTGCACCTCGATCGCATATAGAGTCCATATGAAGTCCATAGGTCGCAATAGCCTGAGAGACCCCTCATCTCCAAACAAAGTCAAGCAGTCCAAGGATAAGTTGTGTGGGGGGTTTCCTGCCACCATAATCCCTGAAGAACCCCGGCTGGATTCAGGAACCTGGCCTTTGAGCAAGCTCTACAGTTTGTATCGCAGCGGCGGCCGGCGGTTTGCCCCAACGATGGATTCCAAAGGCACCTTTGCAGAAAGTATGTTGGACTATGCTGCAGGAACTGCGTGAGTGAACTGAAGGGCTTTGTGCTGTGGACAAGTGCAGGGTCACGCAGATTCGCGTTCCAAAGAGCTTGAGGGAGAGGCCCCCCCCGAACTTCGAAACCCTGGCACGCTCGAACAATTCTTTTGTCTTCCTTTGCCAACTTTGCGGGCATTTCCTTGGTGTTTCCACGGAGAGGTGAACTTATAATGGCCATTACCGGCCAGGGACTTTGAGAAGTGACCTAGTGCCACATCGTTCTTACAATATCTTTACGTATTTTGCAACCCCTACACAGCTTGCATATACTTCCCATTTTTTTGCACCTTACGAACACCTGAATGCCCCTGAGGCAGCTGCGAAGATATGAGTCCTCAAGGGAAAGGCAGCTGCTGGCACAGGACATGCACCGCATGTCTACAAGATGAAGAGCTTTAGGGTTCTACTACATATCCATTGGGGTTATATTAGGGTTATATTGGGGTTATATTAGGGTTATAGTATCACACCTGCAGCAGGTCAGAGAGCAGTTGCCTCCTTCAGAGAGAATGTGATTGCTAACAGCCCCACCGTCTCGCCGCCAGAGGGATATCATACTTCAATGCCCCTGCTGATACAGGCAAAGAGCTTTTCCGGCTTTGTCGTGGTCGGCCTAAGAATTTATCAGATCAGCCCTGCTAAGCCCATTGATGTTCCCAAGATCCGTTTCCCCCCAGACACGGTTCCCCGAACATGCTGAAATTTCAAGGAGATGCTCAAGATGCCAATTTATCCAGAGATACAGAGGAAGGACATGGAAGCATGGCCGCACTTGGTACTAAGCCTTGTTTGATCAAAGGTTGTTGACAGTGTCTCAAGATATCACATACGCAATCTTTAAGACGATCCTTCCGTCATCTGGTTGTCATCTGTGTATCCCGAAGTTTTCGAGCGAAACAAGTTTGCAAGCAGTGTTCGAAGACCCAGAGATGTAGCAAGGAGACTGGAACGACCCCTGCCCGCTTTTAGTCAAATCTACCCGCAACAACTCTCACCCGCAACATTGTGTAGTGCTTAAGTGTCAGGCTTTTAGTTTAATGGTTTTTAATTCAGGAATCTCAGGAAGGCAGGCAGAGCGGCCCCCGGACCCATATGCTTTTCTTGCCACCAACAAACGTTGCCGCGACAGGAGGGACATGACATAGCAATTGGGCATTGCTCCAACACTAAATACTGTTTCAAGCCTATCCGAGCCTTATCTCAAAACGGTATCAAAGGCACGCCCATCCCACATACTCGTACATTCCATGGTCGGCTTGTCAATCACAAGCACCCTTCTGAAAGGATGCGGTATGTTGAGACATTCCCTGTACTCTGTACTTGAAGTCACCCAGCTTGAATGGGGGTAAACTTAGGCGCACTAGGCGTACGGGAAGAGAACAGGGGAATTACTGGCTTGCTGTTAAGGAACTCAAGCAAGGAACTCCCCTTAATTATTTACTATATACGCCCATATTGTCGTAAATTAGATGTATGTTCCTTAACAGCAACCCAGATTATGGAATGCCAATGCCAATTAACGGGTTCCATTTTGGGCCATTGCGCCCGGCGCCAGCCAAGGACACAGTCTGGCAGGCAGACCAGGGAGCAAGCTGGGATTTTTGGTTTGGGCCCTTGACACTTGTTTCCGAAAATAAGGGATACCTTCGAAAGGGGTTATAGGGGTTCTATACGGGTTTTACAGGGGTTATATAGGGGTTATATAGGGTTGTCATTGTCTCAAGGGGCTTTGGCTTGAGAAAGACAAGCCTGCCGTGGTAGCGTCCCAATGCATGTGCATGCGTACATGCATAGGGGGCTTTTGTAATAGGGGGAGGGGGGTTCATGGAACAAAAGACGGGTCGCTCGAACGCGTCCGACCTGCTTCTCGGACTGATATCGCTATGTGGGGTTTCCTAAAACAAAGGGGTAGAGCGTTTGGGGTTTTCGGGTTCCCCTATTTGGGGACTACCATGTGGTTGGCTCTTTTGCCAGTAGGCTTCCTTGCGGTAGCAGGGTTTGTGGGTCCGTACTACTAGGGATGACGTGAAACCCCGAACTTCTGCTTCCATAAGCGGCCCATAAACAGCTCAAATCATTTTATGGCGACTTTTCCACGGCAGATTCAGATAAGGGCATGGCCTTCCAGCCCGAACCACATAAGGGCTCAGTACCCAAAAGCCTGAGTAACGATTTAAGGGTTTAGTGTTAGGATTTGGGGTTGATTCTCGCGCAAGTTGGGCTGGTACTCAAGACCCACTGCGAAGGGGTTGAGAATCAAGTGGAGCGAAACATGGCATGGAAGCTGCGGATTGATGATGTACAGTTTGTAGGAACTGAATATACAACTAACCTCAGGTTGTGAGATAGCATTAATCCAGCTGAAGACAGGATTTGAAGAAACAGTGCTCCAGAGAACTGCACTTGCCAAATTCGTCGTTTAACTGCTCCTGACATTTTTTTTCTCAGAAAACCCGAGGCAGAATGCTGACCCCTCCATCATCCCCTGAAATCGCTGGCATATTCTGCTTTGCAATCGTTTCCCTTCCAAAACGAGAGTCCGAGAGTTTTTGTCCTTGATGCGTTTCTCCTCACCAGAGGCATGCGCTTGTCTGAAACACCCTGAACCACATCTCCGGCTTGTTAGACGGTCCTGGGCAAAACATATGGGGGGTTCAAAAAATGAGGGGTTCATTTCTGGGGCGTCCTTCTAACCGGGATCAGGTTTTCTGAGATGTTTACAAAGACACTTTATTCGTGGAAATTTCACATGTCCCTGCATCTGTATGGCGTTTGGCCTCGCGACAGGCTTTGAGCAACCGCAGCAAAGCTGGCCGTGGGCGCTCCGTGGAGGTGCTTAAGACTTGCATCTAAAGACTAGGTAGGGCAACCCGCCAAATTATGACATGGTAGTTTCCAACAGTCTTCTATAACAACTATTGACCATTTGTAGGTAACCTTGGTGTTGAGTAATATGCCTACCCTGCGAGTCTGGTCGGTCACCTGTGGAGGAGGGATCCAGCAAAGTCCAAACAGGGGCAAATCCGATCTCTGCATCTACTATTGTAAGAACCCCAGAGCGCCTTCGCGAATTTGCACGCTGCCTCAAACCGGTTAGTGCAGCCTCGTCTCCTATGTTGAAAGAAGATACATTGGCATCGCCTCGCAGAGGTTCCCAAGCTGTAGGCTCGCATGTCGTGACTTCACTACGCTGCGGTTTTACGTGACGTAGGGCCATGGAGGTCCCTTTGCCTAGTCCACGATAGATCGCCAGAAGGGTGGTGCGCGCCTCCACTTCTTGTTACACTACAATCGTTTCGAGGGGTGGAAGCGGTGGCCGCTTTGCATAGGACCCTGCGTGGCGATGTTTGGGCTTTAAGACTGAGGCTGCCTACCAAGACAACATATACAGTGACACCGTGTATGCCTATGTGTCGCCCTTAGGGTAATTAAGGCCAAATAGGGGAATCTCATTCCGCAAAATCCCCATGAAAGTAACATACAGCTTAGTTTAAGCACTAGTGAGGTACCCGATAGCGACGAAGGTTTAAGATTTGGCTGCTATGCAGCCTAGGGGGTGGCCCTTCTGAAAGATGCTGGCAGTTCCCTGCGGTTCCTGGGCTTATAGCCGCAAAGCTTGAGCTCGGCCGCTTAGGAAACTACTAGTTTTTAAGGGTGAGGGTTTGAGATAATACAAGATCACCCCCGTCATGTCAAATTCTCCCCCAACATCCCTCAACTATATACTGCAATTATATTGGGGGTATTTCTCACTACGGGAGGTGGGTTCTTATTAGGGGGAGGGGTTATCTTCCCCAAGCCCCTGCACCTTGAGTTGCCCCTTCCATTGGGAAACCATACGCTGACTCCAACGCAAGACAATTTGATGCGCAAAGCTTTCGAACTTGTGATGCCCTGCCTGTCAGGCGTCCGGACGGGTGACTCCCTCAAAGCAAGCACAGGCATCGGCGGAACAGAGGCCTATCCTCAACCGTATGTCGGGATGGCTTTTGAGTTATATGGGGGGAATTGACACAAACCTGCTCTGGGTTTTGAAGATCTGCATTTAATTTTTCTTCAAACGCAGAACTAGGGCCCCTCATTTTTCAGATGTTGCCATCCAGAGGCGTTTCAGGTTTTGACGCGTACATGTTGTCACAGGGCCTGATTTGAGACGACAGCCAAGTTTCTCTAGGGGCTGTACAGCAAGGGATCGCAGAGGGAGACAAGTTGCAACGAGTCCATGACTCCTCGGCCCACGTAAGCTCTCCCGAAGACATCGCGCAAACAAGCCATGCAGTAGGCGCTCACAGGAGCTCTGCAGGCCACCCGACAATCTCGTCGTATGTTGTCAACAAACCTTCATGGCACGGGGGGCCCATACAGAAAACCGCTCGATCTTAGAAGGCTCCTTTCCCTAAGCCCTTCATGACTCTGCAGACTTCTTCCATCCCAACATGACCACCACAACGCGTGTGCGTGTGTGTGTGTATATATATATATATAACCCGTACAGTCCACCCATTTCTGGAAGATCCCGGGGTCAGGCCGATTCGCCCAGGGAGCAGCGGCGTCCCTATAGAGCAGCTGGCGCGTCAACGAGCGCTTCAGGCTACGCGGAAGATTAGTGCAACAACTGAAATTTGACCAGGCCTATTGAACTTTTCAGTATGTATGAGAGTCAGTATGTATGGGTGTTGTAAAGTTGTGTTTCCCTAGCTGTCTGAAAGGGTACGCATTTGAGGGACCGAATTGCAGCAGCCTATACTTGAAGGATGTACTGCATGATCTCACCCCTGTAAGCTGCGCAGAATGAGTACGAGTCAGGTGGACCCCCTCCCTGTAATGGTGGCTACAAGGGATGATATTAAGTAAATTAGGGTCCTCTTATTTTCCTAATATACCACTATTGCAGGGTAGGGGTCCTCCTAAAGTACGAGGCTGTTCAAGCTTCCGCACAGCGGCAGCCGGGCAGCGGCATTCGACTCGGAGACGGGTCTCAGCGACTAGGCTGCTTCGGAGTTTGCCTGGAATAGACTTGTGCCCTTGGAAAGACTAGTCTACTTCCACTTTATTATGGAAACTGCTACAGCTGCTTGTCTACTGCTTCTACTAATCCCTCTCCTTCTGCTTCTTCTGTTTCTGCAACGGGAAATAGATCATGGTGGCGATGGCGATGTTGTTCCCTAAGTTGATCGTCGTGCGGGCATCTTCTTAGCAATGTTTTTCAGCACGCGCCTTCCTTACCATGCCGCCTGTTTATGCAGCATGTTGTTCTGATGTTATGCTTTCGGTGGCGGGCTTGGCAGACATTCTGTGTCTTACAAGGGCCCCAGGTCAGCGACAACAGGTTGCGAGCTTACGCAGGGCAGTTTTGCTTCCCTTGAATGGCCGAGGTTTGAGTGAGTCAGCAGTATGCTTGAGGCTCCGAGCTCTAATTTAGGGCCTGCTTTCCCATACCTTTAGTACTGGGTTGCAGCTTCGGCTCCTTCAACATTTTTTTGTGTATCTTGTGTGCGCCTTGCAGCTTCAAGCTTTAGATGACATGCGAGAAGCCATCCGATTTGTCATGTGGTGTTGTTTATAATATTAAAGTTACCTCCTTCTGGAGTCGAACAGTCGAACTTGGGGCCTTTAATCCCACAACCAGTCTCAAATCCTCCAACCCTAAACCGGACGACTTGTCGAGCTTGGGGCCTTTAATCCCTCAACCAGCCCCAAATCCTCCAACCCTAAACCGAAGTCGACTAGTCGAACTTGGGGCCTTTAATCCCTCAACCAGTCTCAAATCCTCCAACCCTAAACCTTGGACGCCTAGTACAACCCGTCATTTCCAAAAACCTAATCCCCAAACCCTAATTGACCTTAAAACCTGTGCCTGATGTATGGTACCGTCGACTTCCTGAACGATGCTTCGCCAGCTGGGAGCTCTGGAGGGGTTTGAGGGCTCAGGGATTTAAATGTGAGGGTACCGTGGCAACATAAGTTTTAAGAAGTAGTTCCCCCCCACGTCCGTGAGGACGTATAAGCGCCATGTAGGGTTCACCTCCTATGATTGCTATCCTATTTCCGACAATATCATTATACCCCTAGCCTTTCCCCATATTATTGTATCCAGATACAAGTCCCTGTTTCAACCCGATCTACACCCTGTAAATCTTTTTAAAAATTTAGTTAGAAGGACATGTTGCCCTACTAGCCCAGGTCGCCGCTTGCCGACTTGGACCGATGCCTCCTCCGCGAATGTAGTCAGACATCCAGCATGAGAGAGTCTTTTGCGAGCAGAAGCTACTAGCATGAGTAAGACATACGCAACCCAGAAACGACAGATGCAGCCGGCCGGAAAACTCCTCGAAGCGTGGAGAAGCTGCGCGACCTCCTCGTCGCAAGTCTACACGGGATTAACCCTGTCCGACGGCAGTTGTGAGCAGGTCAAGTCGGCGCGAACGATGTGGGCATTCTCGAAGCACAGTTGCCGGGAACTGAAGCAGTGTTTCGTAAACGTCCTCATCTCCGTGGCTGGACATCCTACATTCCGCCTGAAGACGGCGCGAACAGTAGCGGCAACACAGCTGGAGATAGCGCGTCTCATCGGCTGCAGGAAAGCCCATATCCCAGCCACATCCAACGGGGCGAGTTGATGCTTGAAACGCCCAATACAAGAAGCCAAACCCCAAATCCAAGCAGGGCCAGGGATGTTCAGGGCTGGGGACCCGAGACCTCAAGCACATGAAAGCAAACCGCACTGAAAGCAATGAAGGCCCTAGGGCAAAGTCTGACTGCCCTAGGTCGGGCAGCTATCATCATGCTTCGGAGAGGCTGGGCGCGTGCAAACTGCTTCATGTTCTTGTGGCATTTGCTTTTGCCTTTGCATGCTCGCCTGAACGAAAGCCCAAAACCGCTTTGGTAAGCCTGCTGTCAGTTGTGAAGCTGTGGCCACATGGCGACCGGTAGCGGCAAGTGTACCACTGCGAAGTATTTTTGAACTAGGCAAAGGGGCAAATGACAGAATTAGCTTGTTGTCCCAGCCAGTACTTTGGCGAGCATTGGCACCCAGACCCGTCGACTTGTTCCCCTTCGCGTGTGCCAGGCTGATTCCTGTTCCTGAGATGATGGTAGACAGACTTTGCTGATGTTGCTGAGAAAAGGTGATCTGCAGCACTCCTATAATAACCAAGATCCTTAATATTTTTCGCGCTTGGGCAAAGCACAACCCAGAGTAAAGGTATGGGAAAGCAGGCCCCCCAGGGCCTCCAGTGAGCAGCTTGAGCTTGAATCTGCGTTTTCCCAGCACTACACCAGCTTGGGCGGTATGGGTATGGGGTCAGGGTCATATTGGGGATATTTGGGCTATATATATAACGATAATGGAAAAGAAAATGGAAGCTGCTGTATTATAGGGTTGTTAGTGTTATCCGTGTTCTGGCTGCTGCTGCTGCTGCTGCTGCTACTTGTGCCACACTTGAGATATTAGACCCTGCAACCAATCATTTCAGCCGGCGTGCAAGTCGCTGTGCATGTGTGCTCAGGATGGGTGACGCAACGCGGCTGCTCACGGTTCAGGGCATAAAGGGTTTCAGGCTTGGGAAGGTGGATTCTTGTGGTATCCTGATATGTTTTGTTGGCTTTTTTGCTTTGGGTACATGGAGAGCCCCTGTAGTTATTCAGACCCTTTGTTTCTCTTTCGGAGTGTTCAATGCGTACTGGACCCTGACGGCGAGTTCTTGCATGTAATCCCTTTCAATCCCAACCGTCGCAACTGAGACACATCCACAATACAGTTCACCCCGCCCGGAAGGACATCTGTACTACTGGCAAGCAAAAAGAAATGTCCATGCTGCTGAGAATGGTAGCCATATTTGGAAGCAGCGGCAGCCCGTATATCGTCATGAAGGCGCTGCTAGCTGCAAAACGTTAAAACGTAGAAGGGGTAGTATTGGGGAGATATTGGGTCAATGGCAAAGAAAATGGAAACTACTACAGTAATAGGGGTTGTTGGGGTTATATTTACAACGCCAGAAGATCTGTTGGGAACCAAAATTTGGGGATTGCCTTGTGCCCTGTAGCTGGTTAGTGGCGAGTGAGCAAGGACACTGAGATCCCATCAGCTGGATTATGCCATACTACAGGGTTGCTGTAAAGAAACTTAACAAGTGCAGCCCTTTCTATAATCCATGTAAATCGGCTGGCAACATCAGCTGTTTTCGGCAAAGTCATGTGACCATGCCGCACGGCGACGCTTCTGACGTCATGTGGAGTTTTCTCATTTTTTGGTTACCCTTAGGGTCCGAGGAGATATAAAAGCATTGGAGGAGGACTCTTGGGAGATTCCTATTAGTGACTATCTTCGGGATTTATTGAGAAAACTTGCTTCCTGGGTCTTGAGCTTCTTTGAGCACCCTGTCAAGGATAGTTCACGGTAGCGTCCACCCTCGGCATGGAAGCCTACTACACTTCAGACATTAAACCTTAAACCGTTCTATTACTGCAGGTGTTCTTCTATAAATGGTTATTATTGCTATCATTACTAGTATTGCTTTTATTACTCTTAGTATTACTACCCGTATTGCTCTTGTTATTTTTAGAACGATTATTGCTATTACCACTGTTACCATCTTAGTTACTACAGCAGGAGGTGGCCTCACCGGTTCCAGCTAAAAGGGACGTTTGCAATCCTCGTATGGTCCCGCGGGTCGGATCGCTGTTTTGAGACGCCCCAAGAAAACTTAACCCCCTATATATGACCCTAAGCCCTAAATTTATATATGTACCTTTATCCGCTGTAAGGCTTAGGGGTACCGCGCTTTTGGCAACCCTCCAAGACAAGTTCCCTTCGACCAAAGACATCCAGGTAGGGCTTGCATGGTTGATGCCCCGACGAAGAAGCAGCCATTTAGCAGCAATAGAACTGGTGTTTCCAGGGCTCAGCCTTGCATTTCATGTATTAGTTTCCCTAAATACGGGGACCCCAACATGGACCCCCAAAACTATGATCCTTGTGAAAGGGGGCCCCCCAAAAACAGGTACACCGAATTGTAGGAAACCCCCATCTCGTGGTTCAGGGTTCAGGGTTATGTGCCACAGCTTGCCGGGGGTTTAGGGTTTAGGGTAGGGAATGCACTTTTGTGGGTTGTAGTCACTTCCATCTAAGAAATGCTCCCAGAAAAATGATGAAGACTCTTTGTGGAAAAGCCAAGACTACTTTCAGTGATCCCCGTGATGAATATTTTTGGGGGGTGGGTATGGGGTCATGGTGTTATAGTAAAGAGTCCACAACAATTACGGATCCCCCGCGATTTCCCGGGCTTTCTGTTTCCTTATAGCTTTTATAGCGGAACTTACATACAATCGAAATGCATGCTTCATCGGCTTGATGTTAAGTATGTCCTAAGATAGTACGGTTTTTTTCAACTTTGAGTTTTAAAATAAGCTACAAGTAGATCTTAGATGGAATTTAATCCGCTTTTCACCGATCCCAAGTAGGTTGCAATTAATTTCACACATATTTTGGTTAGACTTTAAGGGACTTTGATTAGACCTCATTTAAATGTTAATTCGATGTCAGTTCGCTTCAACTAGACTAGCTAATGTGAAAAGGGGTTCTAATAGCTTTCAATTCTATGTGATCTGATGGTTACTGAGTCTTGCATATTTTGTGATTCCGTTCGATGACCTAAAGGTCTGAGTGATGCCCCTCGCCCCGCTAAAAGTATAGTCCCGCTTAATTAAGTAGATAGGATATGGCTTTGGGTTTGGGTATATTAAAATAAGATCGCCATGTACTCCATGTTCTATCTACTAAAGTCCAGGCTACAGGTCTGTATGCAGTTTACCCCTGGTGGGCCAACCCTTCATCATGGCTAGTCTGGACCAGGAAACGTGGGAAGCGTAGGGTCTACCCCCTGGTGGGCTGACCATGCAGTATGGATAATCTGGACCCCAAAAACAGTGAATGTAGAGTGGCAGGCATCATTGTTTACTTAGGCTATGTGGGGATGTTGGGGCCTGATGAGTGTATTAGACCCCCCTCACAAGGAAATTGGGGCCTTATTTGGTGCAGGGGTGCAAACTCCGCCAAACAATTTTGGGACGTGGTTCTAAAGTCAATATGACGAGAGTTTTTCGGAGCTCAGAATTTATTTTAGAGTAAATTGAATATGAGGATCGTTGCGGAGCTTAGCTATCTGAAGTTAAATCCAATAGAAGGAGAGTTGCAGAGCGCAGTTGCCTGGTAGCTGTCTTAAATCAAATGCTGCAATAGGAGAGGAGTTGCGGAGCTTAGCAGTTGTTTCAGATCAAATTCAATAGGAGCTATTTAAGATTAAGTTCGATTTGAAAGGAAAGGCTCCGGTGTTTTGGAATCCCAAAGGCCCCGAAAATTAAGGATAATTCAGGACCCTGAAGCCTTTGGCATTAGTGAATACCTGAGCAGCTGCTGGATTATCCCTTTGCAAAAATGATTTCCTGGCCTCCCCGAGGCCCAGTAACTTCGCAGAACTAAGCACCCCCAATGGAATCAGGAGGTGCTGAATAATTTCGGCAAGGCCTCGCACAGTAAAGGCTTTCCACACTAATCGGGATTCAACATTATTAGAGTCCCCGCTGACAACATAAGTCATTTAGATAGTGGACAAGGAACACATAAACCAAGTCCGGTGGCACCAGAAGCAAAGATTGGTGTCGCTCCACTAGATCATGCAGTATCTCGCTCTGTTTCATGTCCCTCACTTGAGGAAGGCGTGAAGGTTGCTTTAACACACAGCCCCTCGGTCGTTTGCATGTTGAAGGTTCTTCGAGGACCCCTATAGTGAGTATGGGCCTCTATTCCCATCTCCACATACGGCTTTTAAGTGATCACGCAGCACCATGTTTGCTGGGGAGTCCACCCCAGAAGCTTTCAGGCTGCCCATTAAGGGCCCCCCCAAGACCAGAAACAACAGCACATGCAGGCGCAAGTACAGCCACGTCGCTGCCTCCGAGCGCCAGGTCTCAGCACTGTTCCCCTCAGCTATCTGCACAAGCTAAGCTACGTGCATATGTGCTTGTGTGTATGTATAGATATATATATATATATACATAGATACGTGTGCGTATATTCGAATGGATACGTGCATAATACAGATTTGCTAGTGGTCCTGACTTATTTTGGGCGTTTAACTCTAAGGTCGGTCAAATACATGATCAAGGCACTCAGCTTGAAACAACGTGCCGCTTCCCCCTCCTCTTTCTAAAAGCCACGCCATATTTCGCAATTCGCAGTGTAGTGTGTATTAGCCTCTTCTGCATTCTTCAACAATACGCTGGCCAGGCTCGGTCGAACGAAGCGGCCCGTCTACTGAACCCTCCGTAGGTATGGGAATGCCTGCCGCTCGCCACCTGAGGACTTCACCACCCTTCCAAGCTCTGGTAGGGAACAGCAGATGCACATAGGGTTTGTTACGGCGAGAGGTCTTCTGAGACGGTGTGGAGTGTATTCCCATGAAGCAGGGATACATGGCAGGCGGGATCCCCTTTGAGAAATGCCTTTCAGCACGGACAAGAAAGTGGATCAAGATGTACTACACCCTGCGCCCTTACCACTACGTAGACTTCTCCGACGGCTATTTCTGCGCTAGTGGCACTGTTTCTGATCCATTGTTTCTTCTAGTATCCCATTGCTCCCACTCGACAGTACTCCTGCTGCAACGACTACGTAATAAAGCATGTTCCCACGTGTATCACTAATTACTTGCTAATATTTGTGCTAGTAGGTGAAGTGGCACCAGCAGCAGCAGTAGCGACGGCAGCAGCGGTAAGCAGCGGTCGTAGTGGTGGACATGGTCAGAGTGACAGTCCGTGTTGCCGTTGCTGTAGCAGTGGTGGTGAAATTTAGCAAAAAAACAGGACTTCACATGTTCAGCATAAGAGACTCAGTATCGTAGCATACACTGGAAAACCTGAATTGTTTTGAAACCTTGGATGTATAGAATTCTTAAGAAAAGGACATGCCGAACTCTTGTACTAATGGGGCGAACCTTGGACTACTGGGGGGACTCAAAAATCAAAAGTCTTCACACCCTTGGGCCAAAAGGGCGTACCTTGGACGAAAGTGGCGAAACTTGGACTGCAGGGGCGACTGAAAAATGAAATCAGATTTCCTCACACATGGACGAATTGGGCGCACCTTAAAACAATGGAGCCAAGCTTGGACAGATGGCGCGTCTATCAAATTGAATCAAACTCTTGCCACCCTTGGACCAACAGGGCGTACCTTGTACTATGGAGCGACGATCAAGTTGAATCAGAACTCCTGAAAACCTTGTGTTACAAGACAATGACCGCAATCGCTTCAAGCTGTGTGTTGTACATTAGGCAAACACCCGCTGTAAGGTGCCATGGAAACGCCTCCTGTAATTCCGCTACACGCGTCTAAGCTGCAATGTTATTTAAAAAAAACTAACCCCCATCTCTGTAAATTCGAGTGCAGCCATTGTACAACGCGCGTGAGTTGTACTGGTGTCACGTTTGGGTAGTGGTAGCACTAGTACTAGTACTCGTACTAGTACTACGGGCACTAGTAGTACTACTAGTAGTAGTAGTAGTAGTAGTAGCAGCAGCAGCAGCTTCAGCTGTAGCTGTAGCAGTAGCAGCAGCAGTAGCAGCAGCAGTAGTCGTAGCAGTCGCAGTAGCAGTAGCAATAGCAGTAGTAGCAGCGGTAGCGGTAGTGGTAGCGGTAGCGGTAGCAGTAGTAGCAGTAGCGGTATAGCAGCATAGCAGAAGAAGTAGCAGCAGCAGCAGCAGCAGTAGTAGTAGTAGTAGCAGCAGCAGCAGGAGTAGTAGTAGTAGTAGCAGCAGCAGCAGGAGGAGTAGTAGTAGTAATAATAGTAGTAGTAGTAGTAGTAGTAGGAGGAGGAGGAGGAGGAGGACGAGGAGGACGACGAGGAGGAGTCGCAGTAGGGACTGCTATCAAAACCATTACGGTTGCCACAACTACTACTAATTGCCAAGTGTGGAAAGGCAAGGGGCAGCCAAGATCAGGACGTTAGCTGCAGAATGTCATTGCTTACGAATTTGTCAAAGAAGAATTGCTTTCGCTAGGAGCCTTCGCTGCGCACTCCAAAGCATGCAGCAGGAACTGTCCCATTTTGCACACCTAAGCGGCGAGGCTCCGAAGAGAGGTGCTTTTCTTGCAGGCCGGCATTTTCGAAGTCTCGTTGATTGGGCCGACACTGCGCCCGCACTCTCCTGCGCTCACTTTGTGCTTCATATGCAAATCTGAGGTTTACTATCAATGTTCCCTTCCAGCCCTGTAAGGCATGTCACAATCAAGCATGCTTCAAATGTGTACCAGGTGGCAGCCGCAAGGCCGCTGCAACCCAATGGCGAAGAACATGAAACCTGTGACGTGACATTGTGATGTTTGTTTCCTTTTACAGCATGGCGGAGAAAGACGTGTAAAGTGCCATGCACGACTGGTAGGGGAGGGCAGTGGTAATCAGCACAAACCGCATAAACCTTAACTTTTGTTTTTGCGCAGGCAGCGCGTGTCTTTGCGCACGAGCCTTATCTAATTTATAGCGCTTGGCTAGCGCCTGTCCTGCTGCCAGCAGAGCGCTGGGCCGGGTCTTGACAACATGTCTGTTCGTTGAAGAAGTTTGTTGTGACCATGGGGATCTTTTCTAAGAAGCCTCAAAGATCCGGCCCAGCAGAAGGAAACTTGTGGTCGCGATTGGCACATGAAGTGTTTCGATTGTTGGGCTTCCGTCGGCTTTTTTCAGTTGGGCCATCATAGACAAGGGACAATAGGGCTTTGATAGTAGTGCCCCGACACTATTAACGCCGAACCCTAAACTGCACAAACCAAAGCCCCAAGTGTGTATTGACAAAAGCTGACCATTCGAAATGTGTTCTCAGATGAGGCAGAGTGAGATTCGTGCTATTATGAGCTGGGAGCATCATAGTATTGATTTCGCAAATGTATGGGAGCTTCTAGAAAGCAGTCCCTTGATATTACCATGTCCCATCTAGTAGTTGGTAGTAGCAATCATTGTAGTGAACCTTGGCGAGGCTCCTGCCTGCTCCAACAGTTTCTTGTTTAAAGTTTCACGTCAAGCAGAAGTGGGTCTGCGCCACCACACCGTGAAACAACCTCCAAAGTCAAGCAGCTGGAGGCTTGTTAGCAGCGATCAGGCTTCATAGTTCCTGGCTCCTCTTAAGGAATGGTGGTGGGACCCAAGCACCAGCGAATTCCCAGAATTGTGCTGGGAGGATGCGGGACTAGGCTGGGTTCTCGATCTGTGTTTAATGCCGCCCGTCGCCGTCATCTACAGCCCATCTGCGTTGTACTCTGCGGAGCCTATCCGCCCGGAGTGGGTCACTTCTAGTTGCTGAATCTGGCATCACTTGGGGAAGGGCCTAGCTGACGATGGGGCACCCTTTCATGGTTCCGGAGCACCTGGGCATGTTCGATCTTGTGTTTTTGCGCCTTGGTATTCGAGGGGGTGAGCGCTACCAGAACCATGTAGGCAGAATATGGTAGAATGCGACTTGCCATTTTCAGACAGCAGCACCACAGTTGCCCGCTCTGATGCAATCGCAGAGAAGCGGCGACCCTCCGACTGTTTGACATGAGAATCAGTGGAAGACTCCGGGAAAGCTGTCCAAGGGTTGGAAGAAGATTGACCGCAGAAGGGAGTGGCGTCGCTTACCAGAAGAGACCTACTATAACACGATGAGACGAGGGGTTCCCGGGGTTCAAGCTGAGATGAAATACACAGTTGTGCAGCAAAGTGTTGGCTTAGAGTCGCAGGACTCGCTGCATCATTCTCCTTATAGCCAGGCAGCACACAGAGCAGAGACCCCTCATGGGGTGGGACATCATGGGGCCAATATTGTGGACTTGGACATAAAGACCCTCCTTAGCTGATCCTGGTGTTGTCCATAGCTTGTTACCTTTTCGGCGGATCCCCTGCCACCCTCATGATAGCTCGAGCGTGATGCTGCAAATTATCACGGAAGGTGTGAGCTGCATACATGTCTAACGCCGGAGCAAATTGGCATCGGCCCCTGTGTTTCATTCATGGGCCCCACGATTCCCCTCGGAGGACCAACAACAAGATCAGTCAAGATTTGTTGGGCCTGAAGAAAGCCAGGATTAGTCTTGCTTGCTCTGGTAGCAATCCTGATGGACGGGGGCAGTTAGGGGGCTCATGATTCGTTTCGCTGATGAGACAGCTGGCAGAAACCAGCCAACAGACACAGAAACAAAGGCACGGTTGCAAAAACGAAGTCTCGTCCTGAAAGCCTGCTGCGGACAGTGAGAACTCTTCGTCAAGCCGGGTGCGGAAAATCCCGGTATAGCCAGCTTACCTCCTGAAGTCCCCATTGCTACTGTAGCTAGAGTAGTCACTATTGTGGGTCAGAGGCCAAAGGGGTTGTGACTCTACTGTCAGCCAAGATGCAATGAGTGGCTTCCAGATGCGCCTGAACCAATTCTGCGTCAGACCCCCCACGGGCACCCTAGGATTTACGGAAGTGGCTGCACATGCTTTCCTTTGATTCAGGCTTTTGTGAAGCTGTTGGAAATGTCAGGACGCATTGGTCTGCCCCCAAGTCCGCACAGACGGATTATGTGATAGTTCCTAGCTCGTAGGAGTTCATTGGCTGCATGCGCGCTGGCCCGTGGGGACAGTCACCCAGCCAAGTGTGCAACAAAGCCTGAGCTCTCAGATCGGAAGCCTACACGCCTACACCCTGAACCCACCTCATTGCCAGGAGTCCCCAATCCAAGTTTGCCAAAACAGAGCCCTGAAGGAACCCTAGAATCTCTAGCAGGGACCCACAATCCATCAATTGCTCCAGTATGTCCCCATCCTTCCTAATTGTTTGAGAAACATCCCAGGCCATCCTGAGTACCGTGCCCTAAACCCTATAAACCTCAACCCGGAAAGCCTTACAAGCCCTAAGCCTACAAACCCCCAAAACCGTGAACCTTATCAACTCTAAACCCTATATAAACCCTACGAACCCTAAACCCTATATAGACCCTGTAAGCCCTAAACCTGCAGGGACCTGGCATCAGAGTGTGAGGCGCACGGGCTGGTTGCATGCCATGTCTCCTTAGCCCGGATGACGGTCCTATGGAGCACAATTTGGGTTTTACAGGGTTGTATAGGGATATCTAGGGCCATTTAGGGATAACGGCAAAGAATGCAACGTACTAATTATAATGGAAATCAAATGGAACATGGAATTGAAACTGCTGTTTAAGGTTTGGGGTTCAGGGGTTCGGGCTGCCGTGGCTCCCTATCTATGTGCGGAAACTACCAGATGTGTGTGTATGCATATATAGCATGGGCTGATGTGTATATATGTGCTACAGATGCGTATGTCTATGTAGCTGTGTGTCCATGCAAAAAGCTCAAATCCTAAACTATTAGATTTTGTTGTACGTGATTGCGGCGGGGGTAAGCCGTGTTTGCGGCTTAGCATTGCAGTAATCCCTTCCCCCCAATATTAAACGACGGTTCCCAGGAGGGGGGGTGGGGGTGGATTTATTGAAAGAATAGGATAGGGCTGCCTTTGGAATTGCTTTTAAATTCCGTTGAAAATCAACAATTGATTAATCAATTCATTGCACTAATTGATAACTGAATATTCAATCATTATTCAATTAACTAATCAGCTGAATAGTTAGCTGATAATTCCAGAACCCTCCGATGTCTTATTAGGCTGCTTGTTTTACAGGAGTGTGCCCTTTGAAGAATGCTCTTCCGGATTGTTACATGCGCTCCTGAAGTTATCATTCAACACATAGCGTTAGGGGAAGGGAGTAAGCGGAAGTAGAGCTAATAATGATGAAGCTCTGTACGGCAGTACAGGAAACAGTCAGTCAGTCAGTCAGTTAGTTAGTTAGTTGGTGGTTGTGGTGGTGTAAACGAGAAGCATGGTCAGGAAATAGCTTCTGCTTGACTGATTCCACTTGCCATGTAGTTAGCGCAATCTGGAACCCGAAAGCGTATTAAGCCGTTTGCCACTAAAGCCCTTCACCCGAAAGGTCCTGGAGGAAAGGCTGCGGCAACGGCAGATGCAACTGCAGGAGGCAGGAGCCGGGAGGGTTTCAAGCAATCAGAGGCTTCACAAAAGAATTCTGGGTCCTCGAACGGGGACTGTTAGGGAGCAGGCATGGGATATACGTCAGGACTATGTAGAGATATGTCGCTTTTGGGGGTTGAAGGTGTTCAGTGGTTGAGAAAATTGGGCGGTTCGGCAACATAGGTCCTTACAGTGCAGACTATGCAACAGAACTCGAGTGCAAACCTGATAGCGACTTATGAGTCTTATGAGAGATGATTGAAAATCTCCCTTAACCCTGTATATAACCCCATTATAATAGTTTCCTGTTTCTCTTCCACTATCACAGTATAACACCTATATAACCCCTAATGTTGAGGCCCAAATCGGGGTGGTGTCCATGGATGGGCTTACAGATGGGCTTCTACCTCGCTTTGAGAGATCTGCAGTATGTTGCCACAGCTAGGGGATTTTACTGGCAGAGACCCTATAGAAGTGTTGTTGGTTTCGTTTGCCAAGGGTTTTCGGGGGCTTCCTGCTAAACGTTGCTTCGCGAGGGTTTCTCCTCATTTTGGGATCTTCATGCTGTGAAGAGACCTGCTGAATTGCAATGTCGCTAGAGGAACCCCTCACACTATCTCACATGAGCGGTTATCAAAATTATGTTCCGTTTTTGGATCCCTATCATAATATGGCAACGAAAATATTTAGGATACCCAAAAAGGGACCATAATTTTGACAACCACCCACATAGATTCTATTCTGCCATCTTTCAGCCAAAGTACGGGTCATTTGTTCTACATACCAAGTACGATGCACATATGACGTAGCCAAGTCCTGAGGTCAGCATGCTTAAGCAAAAAGAGCTCTATAGAACTCCGAAGCAGCCGACCTGAATAGCTATGCTGGCATTGCCCAGAGTTTCGTTGCGAAGAACGCCAGAACTCCTAATGAACATCTGCAGGTGTGCCATTCTTTCCATGTATACATTATAGAACTATGATAGAAGACCCTATATAATGCCGTGCGCATGACGACTTCCCTAGTGGCCCTGGTGGGAGCAAAAGCCGGCTCCCAGATGTCTCAGGGTTCCATTCATACATTCCTGCTTAGGTAAAAGCCATGCTGCTTGAGTTGTTGCTTTTGCGTTGTTCTCAATCCTGCGACAGGTGCGAGAGGAGCAGGACGGCCGCACCATTGCGTCAGCAGTGTAACCGAAGCTCTGAATGCTGGGGCCCAGCCTGGAGCAGTTGTTACATTTTCAGGCTTTTGTTGCAGTCGGTGGCCAGATTCCAGGCAGCCAGCTGGCAGAAAAGGAGAACCTCCAGAATGCAGACCTGCTCAGAACTGCAAGTTGCACCCGCTACTTACTGGTTCTTAGTCAGGAACATGGGAACATATTATATAGGGATTATATTCCCTCTGATTCCCTACTAAGAGCAAGTAAGACTGGTGTAAGATGCCGTCGGGGACCCCATGCAGCAGCGTGGGATACGTGTTCGGGGTGGAATTGGCGAATACGTGCAGGACCCTTCAGCTACTTCTCATTTTCTCATTCCCTACACGGATGGGCTAAGGTCTCTTTGAAATTGTACCTGCCAACCCCGTAAATCGCAAGACTTGTGCAGGAAGCTGCGATACCCAATCTGGAGCAAGAGCTCGAGGCCTGGCTGTGTCGGGTCAGTTGGTTTGACCCTCCTCCCGGTCAGGATGTGATGTTGCTTGAGAAAAAGTATCTTTCTTGGTTAAGCTGTCAGCAACGCTGTTCAAGTGTTAAGGTGGGGTTTCTGACGACCTTGTTGTTTCAAGAGCAGGCCATAGGAAAAGAATCTATCATAAGCTCCTTCCTCTGCCTGACATTGCGAGTTAGATGAACGTCTTGCAGTCGAGTTATAGGGATGCATGGCCCGGCAGGGGATATTCCTGAGGTAGGGGAATCCTGTTATGTTGTTTCTCTCTGCTTTTCAAGTTTTCAAGGGAATTCAGCCGTTTTCCTTGGCTCTGCGCACGAATCATCGGCGGCACGCCTCCTTCCGTAAAGCATCAGTTATGTGTGCTTTGCCAGAGAATGCCAGAGAAGATGTGCAAACGACCAACTCTTATGCTATACCTGGGGCCAGCATACTATCATGACTTCGCTTTTTGGTTTGGGCTTCCCTGACCAGGCGGGTCCTTACCAATAGCAATCTTGCCAAAAAGACAGCTGGCGAGGCGTTATTACGAAACAAATTCATTGCCAGTCGGGTAGCGAAGACCAGCAGGAAGTTCCAAGCTCAACCACCAATGCATCCTTAACACATGCCCTACGCTCTTAAAGGGCTCACTCCACATGAGAACCCACAAGGACCTATAATGGACGGGCCTTTGGGGCCTATAGAATCCATGACATTTTCTCACAGTGTCTCCGTTCAGATCCTGGAAGCGGCCCGGCCAGAGCCCTGATCAAAGATTGCTTGCACCTTTTTGAGGTGAGCTCTTCGGTGTATCTGACTGATGGCCTCAAGCCAGTAAGGTATATAGGTCCCATCAAAAACCCCAAGTCGAGCAATGTACGCGTAAGGGGCCTGGGAGGGGCAAACGTTGAGAGACTTTCGGCTTTGAGATTTCAGGTTGAGGGCTGAGGTTCAGGGGTCAGGATTTAGGGTCACATTTTGTGGCTCTTGGGTTTCCAGCAGAGGGTCGTTCTTCTGCCTTGTTTGACTGTGCTTGTGGTTCCCTGTTTGGCTCCTTGGTCTCAAGAGTCATGGCCTGTAAGAAGTAGCCTGCAGCCGAACGTCTGTGTTTGAACTGAAGATTTTGTCGTTTCCAGGCTTAGGGTTGAGACGTGGGCTCGAGAGCATAGGGCTGAGGTCTTCGCCCCAGAGTCTTCATCAAGTCCTATCAGGATCCCAAACCTTGTTTAGGGTCCAAGGGTTCCTGGGTTGTACGCCTAAGGTCGTACACCTAAAAGGTTTCCCCAATATAGCCTTTAACATAGCCCTTATGTGAGCCAATGTAGTCTCCTAGTGTGCCTTGAAAGGATCCCAAAACCCAGAGGTACAGCCCTAGGGGTACAAGTGTGAAACCCTAAAAGCCCCTCAACCTTCCTGCAGAAGTCTGTCTGCCTGGCCTTGCTTTAGGCAGGTCGGGCCCGAAGAAGCTTCAGCAGCCTTGAACGAGTGCATCCGGCAAGCATTGTGGCTTTGGGGACAGCGCTGATTAGGATTTGGGGAGGCTTCACATGTCTGGGAGGGAACTTCTATCTTGGAGATCCCCCTTTTTATGGAAACCCCCCATGTGGTCCTATAATCCAAGTTTGGAAGCCGGAGTCCATACGAAGTTGCCAGGAAGCTCAAGGAGAAGGAAGCCTGGCAGAAGAAAGTGAGCAGGAAGCTCAGAAGCAACATTAAGACATTAAGAGTCTACTAAGATACTACTCATAGCTATTGCCTGATTGGAGTACCCTTAGTAAAGTATGATATGGTTTTGCCATTGGGATTTGGGGGCGGCTGTGAAGGTTTCTGAGATGAGGATTTAGGAGGCCAGGCTCTCTCTCATCCTGATCGGGGTTTGGGGGTTCAGAGTCCAGAGTTTTGGGTCTCAGGGTGATATGGTTGGCATTTGGGGTGAAGACTTAAGGCACGCTCAGAATAGAATGTAGCACATAGAGCCATTTCCGATCCCTGTTTAGCCGTAGGGGTCAATTGTGGTCGAATTTGGTATGGAAGATAGATATAGTTGTAGTGCAAAGCAGCCATTTTGGCAGTTCATGGCCACCAGAGTTCACGATTCCGGGTCTTGACTCCTGGGATCCAGACACTTTGGCCTACCCGGGAGGGGTCCAGCGACAGCCGTCTTATGGATGACGCAGTGATCTTTGTGATGGGACTGTACGGGTCGTCGCGAAGAGTTCTAATTCTCAACCCCAGCAACCCGACAGATGGGCCATTGCTGTTTTGAAGCTGTATCTATGCCAAGCAGTACAATGCTTAAGTCAGTACAGTATGTACGCTGTCCTGGCATCTGGGCTTTAATGTGAAGCGCCCTGGTTTCGCCACATCCCCCCTTATGTTGCGCTGGTTCTTTTACAATGGATGCTTCTGCAAGGATAAGGAACATGGAGTGTGTGATTTTGCGTGTTATCCCTCAGCAGCTAGATTACGGGGGAAGGGAAAGTGCAGAAACCCGTCCCTGTATCCTATCTACGGAATCTGCCCAAGAACTCAAGGGGGAAGGGATTGCTGGTGATCTCTCAGGTGAGATGGAAGCCGAGCTGCGCGCTCAGGGTGGGGTCTTGAGGGATCCGTAGGTTGTTGGTGCAATTTGCTTGCAGCAAGCCCTGTCCTCAGCCTTATATATTCGATTCGAGAAGCAAGAAGACAAAGTGAAGGTCGCCGTCGCTGTTGTGATGGTGCTGCTGGCCGCTGTTAAGGAAGACCTAGCAGTCATCGCGATTTTTTTCAACCCTTACAGGACCAGAACATGGCGCAAGAATCAAACGATGGCTCGGGTGCTTCACACATGATGCTCTAAGACTTCGCGCTGCGCATCGCCAGCGTGCAGAGCACCAACGAAAGATGGCAGCTGGGCGCAAGTTGTCGTCTTAGTATAACCCCAAAATAACCCTAACATAACCCCAATATACTATAGTAGTTTCCATTATATTTTCCATTGTCCCTAATATGGAACCATAATATTGGTAATTGTTTAGGCTCCTATATCTTCTTCAAGTCGCTGGCTGTTTGAGGGTTGTTGTTCTGAAGCTCCTTAAACGGACCAAAATGTACCTTTGCGTCCGGGTGGGGGCTGTAGGCACCCGCGTCTCGCGCTAGAGTTCCTGGTAGAGAGCAAGCATGGCATGGGTTTGGTCTGAATTGGAGGCAGTTTCAGCAGAGTGTGAGCCAACTGGTTGAGATCTTTCTAGTTTGTTGATCTTGTGCTGAGTGCATCATTACAATTTTGTGTTTGCAGGTCAGAGCCGGAAGGTCACCAGATCTTGCTTACACTAATTGTCACTACGCTGTCCGCGCCATACAGCTGTTGCATTTTGGGGTGTTTTTTGATGCTTGCACTTGTTCCCAACACTACCTGCGTTGACTCACACTACTGCCACTTCCCGTCAGCCCGGCCGTGCTACGGTTGATACTAAAATCCTGCATGACCTTACTATAGTACCATTATTCCAAAGGTTTAGGGTACTTAGGGTCATGCAGGATTTATAGTATCCCCCCTATAAGCTCCTATATATTCCCAGTTTCCATTTCATTGTCCATTTTCTTTTCCATGTGATTCTCCATTATTGGGGTAATATCCCTATGCCTGTATTTCCCAATATTAACCCCATTTTGACCCCTTCTTGTCTTTCTCCATTCTTGGGGGATTTTTAGTATCCCCCGCATCAACGCCATCGCAGACCTTGGCTGTGGCGAACTGCCGTCGAGAGATCGAGACCAGAGAGGCGGGCCTGTACCTGGCGTCGAGGGGTCCGGGCCCAGGGGTTGTACAGTTTGATAGTAATAGTCATAGTAATAGTAATAGTATAATAGTACTAGTGATAGTAAACATCGTAGTAGTGATAGTAATCTCATATGAGGGCTGAATTTGAATGCTCCGGCTTTTCGGCTTTTCTTCACAGGCCAGCTCCAGATGTTTAATATTTACCCTAGTGGCCTTAATAGGGGACCCTATATACGCATGTTTTTCCATGTGTTTTTAGGGGCCACCCCAGAGAAGTGTACTTAACTCGTACAGCACGCAAGGGTAATGGCAAGGGCCAGGTTTCAGTTTGCGTGTGCGCTACCATTGCCAAAAGCATTGCCCAAGCTGACCTGCACGCACCATCAGCGTGCACGTGGACCCTAGTCAACAAGAATACTATACCCTGTTATATGAGCTATAGTCTAAACTCCTTAGAGGGGCCAAACAGGAGATTATATAGGGGAGTAGCATAGGGATTTTTAAGGGGGATGCTACGAGTTTAGACTACAGCTCATATAAGTGCCCATCAAAGACAACCTGATCAACCACGTTCTAATGCCATTACAGTAGTTTCCATTTTCTTTTCCCTTATCCCCTATATAGCCCCAATATATACCCTATAATCCCTATATATATGACCCGTTATAGTTGGTGTAGCCCCAGGCCCTATTTCGTGCAGTCATGGGCTTTGCCTCTCAAAGCCTTGCAAGTTTGGGAAGAAGTTCTCACATGGGCATTTCCCAAAGTTAGGGGTACTTTTTTGGGGGGTCCCCGCAGCATACTAGTTTAGGGTCGGTATTGGGGTCCCCCCATGTGGGAAACTACCAACTGGAAGCGCCCTTCATGGCTGCCCGTCCAGGCCAAGGCAAAGTGGAGCAGCACACAGTGCCTGGCCAGAAAGAGAGAGGAACCAGGTCCGTACGCAGACCCCTTGGGAGGATCTGAAAATTTGATCCCCTATACAGACCCATAACAACCTCTAGATAATCTTTACAGAACTTCCCATCTGGTTCTTGGGTACAGGCAGAGATCCACTTGTCTAATGGATTCTGATTGAAGCTCATGGGCTGGTGGCGGAAGGTTCTCCCTTGCGGGTCACATCCAAATGTCTTTTGTCCACCCTTTCCTCATGCAAAGGTCAACTTTTGCATAAGTTGCAAGAGTTCCAAAAGTTTATGCGAGACCGCCACCACAAACCGTGGGCAGAATCAATTTCAATGCGAAAAATTCTGCTAGATCTTGCCAGCAAGGATGAAATAACTATTGAGGTGACTTTAGTAGTACCCTGCGACAAAACATGTGATCACACATGACAATGTCTACATGCATACATATATGTATATATATATATGAACACATATATATATATATATGTGGCCGAGACCTTTAGGGTCTATTTGGCCACTTTCCCTTAGCAATATTACTATTATCATTAGTATTACTATTATTACTATTACTATTATTATTACTTTTATCATAATTATA